>JAFMPE010088864.1:0-28331 GCA_024759925.1 Ficus religiosa
AAAAAAAAAAAAAAAACTATTTTAATCAACTTTGAAACTTGTATCAGAATTTTTCATTGAATTTCATATACACTAACAACGACAGTAGAAAAAAAACACTTTTGAGATCTGAATCAAACACAACTAAAACAAAAACAAAAACAAAAACAAAAAATCGTGTGAGTCGGCAGGTATTAGCAAACGCAGGGGCCCAAGATGCCCCCTCTGCAAAATCACGCCTCCGTTGCTCACGAGGGCCCCTCCTCATGATCAGATTGCTACATCGCTCGGTTTAGATTTTTGCGAGACAAGGAAAAGATGGAGATAACCAAGAAAGAGAGAGAGAGAGAGAGAGCGCAAGGAAGAGGAAGATGGAGAGAGCTCGAAGAAAAACGGCAGAAAGAGAGAGCGAGGAAGAGGAAGAGAGAGAGAGAGAGAGAGAGAGAGAGAGAGAGAGAGAGAGAATGAATTTTTATTTTTTATTTTTTATTTTTCATTTAAGGAGAGAGAGAGAGAGAGAGAGAGAGGGAGATTCATTTTTTTATTTTTATTTTTATTTTTATTTTTCATCTAAAGAGAGAGGGAGAGAGAGCGTGCGCCTGTAGAAAGAAAGAATGGTAAAACAGCTTTGCAAAAAAAAAATTATGAAATTTGAAAAAAAAAAAAATTATATATGTTGTTGCTCGTCGATGGTGGAAGGGCAAACAAATTGCATCAATGTCACTAAAAACATAAGCTATGTTAGGCTCCAAAAAAATGACGTGGGTAATTGTCGAGCCACCGTCGTCAACTCGGAGACATGTACTTCTCCTAATAGACAAACTATGGGTTTTTTTTTATTATTTTTTTTTTGGGATCCCACACACCGTCGAAAAGAGTATGCTAATTAGTAGCATTTGTAATCTATTGGAGTAGGTTGCACTTTCGTGCATATGTTTTCTTTGCTTTGCTGAAAATTGCGCTTTTATTTTCAACATCACAATTCACAACTATTATATTTAGAATGATTCCCTTTTTTTCTTTTATATAGTAATATAATACATTTAGTCTACATAAAAGCAAGAAAAAACCGAACTCAAGCGATCATTTTGAACCTGAATTAAGAACGAATGAGCCGAATGAACTGTTATTGCATCTCAAAAAGTCAAACAATTACTTCCACCCGTTAATAATTACTTGAAAGTTTTTCACAGGACTCCTTTTGTTATCCCTTTTTTTTTTTTTTTGGTGGTTTGTGATTTGACAGGACTTAGAGTCTAGGGGTCATGGGTAAGAAAATTTTCCAGACTAACCACCCCCCCCCCCCCCCCCCCCCAACTACCTATGATGATATCATTTCTTTGAAAAAAAAAATTATGCTAAAAAAATGTATTTTGCCTTACAGATACAGTAGTATTATTTTTATTCTTAGATTAACTTTCGAATAATTTGATCTGTGAATGTCTAAGTTAAAAAATGTAGAATATATAATGCAGATTAGACTATTGGAAAGTTACTAAAAAAAATAGTTGTTTTCATAAGATTTTTAGGAGCTCTCGTAGTGATGTTTTAATTATTAAAAAATTAATCACATCAAAATTAAAAAAAAAAAGATTTAAAATATTCAGTTTCTCACTAAGACTTAAAGCAAAAACCGAGCATACCTATTAAAGATTCGTATTTATTAAAACAGGGCTCTATTTTTATACCTTAACAAATTTGGCTAAAGATTGGAATCGTTTGCTTGTGAATGTGCTCATAATTCTTGATATATTCTTTTCAGCCGAAAAAAATAAATAAATAAATAAATTGTGGTAACTAGCATTTTTAGTAAAATAATTGATGTAAATAACAAGTTTTTTTATTAAAAAAAAGAGCAAGTTTTTAAAATATTTGAAGTAAATAAAAAATTTACTTGGTAAATAAAAAATTTACTTGGTAAATAATGAATTTATTAGATAAATAACATATTTACGACGTAAATAAACATTTGCCTAATAAATTTGATATTTATTGTCATTTATCTAAAATATTTTAAACATATATTGCTGATTCCATTGATGCATTAATGACCCAGTAAAAGGTAAAAGCACTACTATATATCTCGCCAATATATGAATACAAAACCACTTTGAATAAATACAGAATGGGAATGAGAATTCGTTAAAAATCATGAAATCTCAGTTTCAGTTCCATAAAGGGGTAAATATCTGGATTCATTGCCCATTGAATACCCAGTTCCCCCAACGGAAGGGGCATAGGCACAGGATGTAGTTATTTTTTCTATCGATTCTGTCCCATAAACAATAGCATAATATGGCAACAGAGTTAGTAGAAGTTATTTACTTTGATATTTTAGGAAAACTGCTTCTCCTTTTTTTTTTTTCCTTTCTAAAAAAAAATATTGATGTATTTGACCCAATTTGGGCCCACCAGCACCCTGCCATTGATATCCCTTTACAGTCTTGGGATGATCAATATAGCCCATGTCAAGAAGTCCAACCCACTATTTGTAATTTGTAATTCTTCAAATTTCAAGTCTTTATTTCGTATTTGTTTACCAAAAAAGTCTTCATTTCATATTTCTTTGGTTCAAAGCCTATTTTCCTAAAGAGAAAGAACAAAAGAGCAATGCAATACATCTAATGAGAGATTGAAATATTTCAAAATCCTTATAAATTGTTTCTCTTTGAAAAAATTAGGTTATATAATGCCTCTTATTCTGCTTGCTACTTTGATGGTGAAATGTTAACCTTTATATAAACTACCAAAAAAAAAAAAAAAAAAAAAACGAGAGAGAGAGAGAGGAAAAAAAAAAACTAGCTGCAACAAGCTGGTAAAATGTGTCACTTGTCCTTAGAGAATGACCTAAGTGGGAAAAAGTCATCATTAGATTCTTTTCCCATGTCAGTAGCCGCGTATCTATAGTATATAATTATCGTGTGTATACAGTTTTTTCATTTCGTACGTAACGAATAATTATTGCGTAACACATTGTAAGAAATTTAATCAATAATAGTGGTCCTTCCTAGCAACTAGATTCATATTTGACACTATGCTTCATGTCTTTTTTTTTTTTTTTTTTTTGGAAATCTTTTGACAACATGTCATGTGGATTTGGATTTTTTGCTCATTTTAAAGCAACCGTGAATCAAGTGACACTAGTGTTTAGTCATTCAGGATGGAAGAGGACCACCTCCTCAATCATGGGCCGAAACCTTATTGGGCCCAAAATTGTAAGCTCTGGGCCTGGTCTTGGTCAAAAGAAGGACACATTCAAAGTCCCTTCACAAGTTTGATATGAAAAAATAAAACAAAGAGAGAAAGTAAATAATTCAAGTAAACAATATAATTTTAAATATTTAAAATATGCAAATAGATTGATTTTTAAATATATAAATTATCTATTTACTAGAAACAAATTTATTCTAAATATTTTAAAAATATAGTATTTACTTCAATTATTTATTAAAAACTGCTATTTATTACTATAATTTCTAATAAGGAGTAAATTAATAAAAATAAATCTCACAGTTTTCACTTACTTATAAAAGAACTTTGAAACATTCGGGAAATTATTGCCTCTCAGTCTCTATTTTTAGTTTTATATCCTCTTCTAAAAATTATGTCACAATTAATTTGATTTTTCCCTCCCCTTTAAAGAGAGTCATGAATCAAAAACTATGTACCCACCCTGAAAGGGATATTCTCTAATTCTACAATTTACTTTTCTTTCTTTTTTTTTTTAACTTTATTACCCCTTTTATTTTTATCTTTGGCCTTAAGCAATATTTCAATATCCATATTTTACACTATCTTAAGTTTTCTTCCTTTCTAGTGTTTAACTTATTCTCCTCTTTTTAAAATAACAAGTTCAATAAAATATTAGATGAAATAAAGAAGAGATTGGAAAGACCAGAGTTATTAATAGGACAAGATAGAAGCATAGGAGAAAAGGAGACTCTTGTGGTGTGCAACAAAAGGCGCTGATCTGGAGTCACGGAGATTCTGAGAGCTGCTTTGTAGTATCAAACAAATTAAAGTCATTTTTCACCCACCCCACCCCGACTTTTTGATAACCTGTTTTTCAAACTTTTAGAGGTTCATTAAGGTCTAAATTTGATTTTGATATATTTTTTTTTTAAACAAAAATAGGAAGTTAAGCAAAATAAAATACATTACAATAAATTAGAAAATTTAAGGGATAAATTGTTAGATTTAAAAGTTTGGTGGATATAAAAATTGTCAAAAGATGAAATTTTGAGAAACAAGAGTGCTAAAATCCCAAAATTAAATACTACAGTAAAATAGAGAACCATTTCTGTTGTGGCTCAAAAGTAACCAATCAAAGGCCGAGAACAAAGCCGACCAACAAAACCAAATAATAATTTTGAAGGAAAAAATGATGATCGGTACTGTCCGTTTGTCTCATTAATTTCAATCATCATATTAAAATTAATGATTGGATATTTAAATATTGGAATTACTTTTTATATTATATTATGATGCAATGTCTAACGTCAATGCTTATAAATTCAACTGTTTAAAAAAAAAAAAAAGCTTTTATTTTATTCAATTCTTTTTTTGAAATTTTTTTTTTAATGAAAAGGGCATAGTATTAAGCCGAGGAAACAGAAAAAAGAAACATGAAAAAAAAAAACAAAAAAAACAAAACAAAAAAAAAAAAAAAAAAAACAAACAAACAAAGATGGACGGAATATGATGCCATATAGATAGAGAACGTACATCGTGGTACTTTCTGGGAGTGGGTTTCTCACGGGATTGCCATTTTATAGATATTCTAGTTGTGCTGGCTTTGTCAACTTTTAGATCTCTCATTGAATGTAACGAGATTACACTCTGTGATCATTAATTATATATATTAGACTGTGACGTACTCAAATCAATAATTCATTATAAAAAGAAATCTCACATAACAACAAATTATTATTTTTTGTTGGCAGATGTAAATCTTTAATATTACTAATTCATGCGGTAAATTTTTAAATACCTATCAATTTTTATTTTTATTTTTATTTTTATACATACATATCATTTAGTAATAATATTTTGAACATGATTTCATCCGAAGATCATGATGAATAAAATCCCTCGTCCTGAAATTTAAATTAAAAAGAAAAACTCATGTAATTTTAGTGACAAATTCAACTAATGTTAACATATTTGTGTACAATAATTTTCTGTATGTATTCTGCTCGGCAAATATATCCCGCACTGTAGTTAATAATTAAATGGTTTAAAGCTCATATATTAATAACGTGATAATTACTATACTTGATTAGAAGAACATATAATATATATATATACACACACACATGTATACACACAACAATATCGTTTGTGAATTAGATAGAGATTTACTTGTTAACCGATCCGTAAGTGATCAGATTAATTATTCTTTTGGGAGATTAGAACACTTTGATTGTACTAGACAAGTGTTAACCGACCGGTAAGTGATCGGATTAATTATTCTTTTGAAATTAATAGAAAGATAGCCTCGAATAGATTTGTATTTTGGCACACAGTGTCTCTCAGACCTAAAGTTCAACAAGCTCGCAACCAAAATAACTCAAGCTCTAAAGGGACTCCTAGCCATGGATGAGCGAGCAAGTATGGTCTTTAAAGCTTCTTAAACTTTCAGTCGAGTAACGATCATATGCTAAGATATCAAAACCTAGAGGATACATTCATATCAACTATACCAGTGTATGACTTCAGAGTATCATCTGGATCATTGTATATGATTATAATAAATATACAGGGACTCGTTAAAAGTATATCAGAGAAGAGTTTAGAAAGACATGTTGTTGAAAACTGAAATATTATTTAAAAAGTTTTTCTTACAAGTTCTTGAGTGTTTTTTTTTCCCCCCTCTCGAGGAAGGGAAAACATCTATTTATAGAGGAGGGAGTGCATTACTACTCAGATTTCAAATCCGGATTTCAAACCTATTTTGCGTAATATCAACTTTTTACAAAAGAAAATATTCTCATCATGTGAATAAAGTAAAGTAGATTCTATCGACACAAAGCAACAAACACACAAAAGCCATGGTCTGAGCTGGAAAACTTATCCTGCTGGGGCATAAATGCGGACTGACGTAAGGGCTGTCGTCTAAGCTATGCTGAGCTGTTTGTCAAACAAGTGTCGAGTGACGTAAGGGCTAACGTAACCATTTGAAATTGATGGGCTCGTGAGATCTGCTGAGATTTGGATCCTGGATTTGATCATAATAATCATATCCTTCTAATCCATAGTATGCCCGTTCATCTATGGGGTCTTTGATTGGTCTGCTACAATTGGGCCTTGGCTGAGTACAAAATTCTAGCAAATCTTCTTCTAATGTACTTATTGGGCTTTTTGGTCACTGGGTCTCTTCTTCATCATCAGTGATGGTAAGTTGTGAGAACTGATGAAGATTAGGAGAAAGATGGGGACCGACTTGACTAGTATCACCAATAATTGGAAAGATATTGGTATGATAGTAGTCAACTTCCCTTGCGAGCCGTAACATGTATCTATGTTGAAGAATTTCCCATGGAGCATGTTTTGTTGGGAGGGCCATATTTCGTTTGGAATGATTATGTTTTGTAGGAACAATTGCTTTTGGAGACGTCTATACACATGGATGTCTTTTCTGTGAGGGCTTTCTCCTGAAGTGAATACTTCGATCTTTGGATGAAATTCTGGGGTGTTTCCTATGAGCTCACAGTTGAGGCTGATCAGGAAGACTACGTAACATTTCAAAGGACAAGCATTTTTGGCATTGAGACTGATTGGGAAAGTTGTAAAAGCTGGTCTGTCACCCTTAACTTTTTTTCATTCTTGATTCAGGAGTTGTTTCCATCTTGAGATGTGAGCAAACCAGGTGAGAGCGTTGATCTATGTTTCACAAGCTAGTCTGTATTTTGGGTTGTCTTAGAAAAGCTAAATAGTGGTGTGAAGTGGAACCGTGGGGACTTCAATGACGATTGTGTAATAACTCGCTAAATACCAGAAAAAGTTTGATAACTGTTTTAGCATATAGAGAGCATCTCGGAAAGGAAGGAGTTTGGCAAATGGATATTTTGGGTGGATTCCAAGATCATGGAAAATTTGATTTCCCATTTTCTTGATAAGTTGAGTTTGCATTTTAAGGGCTCTTTTGACAGCTTTATGTACAGGGTCTGGAGAGATGATGATGCTGAGGGCATCTCTGAGAAAAGTATCTGGAAGATTGTGGTAGAAGGAGGAGGAAGAGGAAGCCATGTATGTATGTGTGATCATGAAAAGGAGTGGGATGAGGCTATATATGTGTCTGGTAATGAGATTTATAGCTGACCTAGACAAAAAGTCACGGATGATTATCTTTTCCTTTAATATGAGTAATATCAAAGGAATACTATGAAAACCATGCTGCTAATCTCAATAACTAGGCATTTATCGCTTTGTTTGGCTTGAATCTTAGCATTCCTTTTGAGACAGCAAAGTCAGTTTCTACTAGAAAGTGATGTCCAATCAAGTGGAATTCAAACTTCAAGATTCCTTGCTTAATAGCTAAGAGTTCCTTGAATGTTGAATGATGGTGAAGCTAGGAATCCTTGAAAGTACCACTTTTATATCCATATATCTGTCTTTTTCCTTTTAGATCTTCTTCATAAAAGACTGCTCCCCAATGTCTGTGACTTACGTCAGTCTGGAAAATTATTTTTCCTGTGGAGGGAATTTTCAACAGTGGCAAATTCTTCAGTTGTCTTTTCAGATGTTGGACCGCTTCGGTATGTGTTGAGGACCAGACAGGTGGCTTCTTTTTGAGCATCTGTTCCAGGGGGGCTATGTATTTGGAAATTTGTGGAACAAAATCTCGGAGATAATTGACTATACCGAGAAATTGTTGGACTTGGGCCTTTGTTAATTGATCTGGAAATTTAATTAATTCATGGGCTATATAGGGATGTGCCTCATAGTGTCCATTATTTAATTTCATTCCCAAAAAATCAATTTTAGATTGTCCAAGTAGCATTTTCTTTTCTGATAGTATCACACCATGTTATCTGGTAAGGACTTCAAATTGGGCCAAGTGGGCTAGATGGGTTTCTTGTGATGGGGAAAAAGAAGGATGTCATCAATGTAAATAAGAGCCTGATTAAGGATTGAGCTGTAAATACAGGTCATAGCATTTTGGAAAAGGGAAAGAGTTGTTTTAAGGTCAAATGGCATAACAGTCCATTGAAAATGGTGATTGGATATACTAAAAGCTATTTTGGGCCGATCATGAGGTTTGATTCCCAATTGCTAGAATCTTGCTTTCAAGTCAAACATTGAAAATACTTTTGCATTGGAGAGACTTGAAAACAAGGTGTGCCTATTGGGTAGAGGGAATTTATCATCAACAAGGAAGTGATTGAGAGGCTGATAGTTAATTACCAACCTTTGCTTACCTCGTATTTGTTCTGATTTCTTATTCACATAAAATGCACGGCAAGCCCATGGTGAGTTTGCTGGGTCAATCAATCCTTGTTGCTGGAATTCTTCACACTGATCAGTTGTCATCTGCTGGTGTTCTGGGCTCATTCCCGAGTGGCTTGCCTTTGTTGGATTAACATCTTCATTCTGTTTGAAGGGAAGAGAGATAAATAATGCTTCATTCTTCCATAGAGGCATGCTGCACTTTTGTAAAAACTCAGAATGTGTGTTGGCACATGAGTGTTGCACTAGTTTTTCTTTGATCTATTGATAAGGATCCAGGTGCAATTGGAAGTAGTTTGGAATATATTCCTATGCAGTAAAATACTGCTCATAGGCCAGACCATGAGGGAGGATTTTCAATCCTGGCTTCTTCATGTATAGATCAAAATTTATAAATAAATCTTTTCTAGGTAATTTGGATCCAATAATCCGACGAACTATGGAACATCCTGGGAAAAATTGTACTTTAATAGGCTTATTAATTTGTTCAATGTAGAAGACTTATCCATTTGTAGCATGGAAGAACTGCTTCTTTTTCCTTCAGTGTACTGGAGACAAGATGTCTAGATTCATGATAGAATAGGAGGCACCTGTGTCAAAGAAAACAACAATCTTGATGGGGTTGGCATTTTTAGAGGGGATAACCTTCATCTTGATGATTGAGATTTTATGGGTCATGTTGACAACATTCATTTGGAAGACTTCTCCCGGGTCTGGTTCAGAGTCTGAATCCGATTGGCAAGTCTCAATATCATAGTCTAAAAGTTGGAGTGCACAGAGAGTCCGATCGTTGATTTCTTCATCAGCAGAGAATATGGAATCCACCTCATTGTCGGAGAGTGAAATTCTAATGACTTCTCTGATATGAGCAATCATCTTATGTGACTTGGATCTGGGACAATTCTTCATGAAGTGGTTTTTGTTGCCACAAACAAAGCAGCGTGTTGATTTCTTCTTTCCAAGATTTCTTCTTTTGCGGAGAAACTTCCATGATCCTTTCTTCTTGGAAAAGAACTTGTTTCTTTTGAAACTTCTCTCTCTTTTTTTTTTTTTTTTTTTGAACTTTTTAGACCTGTGTTGTGGCTTGGCAGAACATGAAGCACACATACATCCTGGAGTAGGATTGGAGGGACACTTGGTGTAAAGTTCCTTGTTGATGCAGACTTTATCCAGATTCTTTGTCTGCTTCATGTATTCTTGAAGAAATTTGTTGTAAGAGCACATCTTTTCTAATGCTTTGAAAACAAGCTGGCATAATTCTCCAAATATAGTGTTTGCGATGGTTTTGTTGGTGGCAAAGAGTAGTCTGAATGTTTCTTCTCCAAATGGATCTAGGATGGAAGATAAAAATGCCTGCTTAAGATTGAGATCATTTAGTCCTCCAATAAGATAGAAGCGACGTGACATCTTTTGAAAGTGAACTTCTAGATCCTTTTTGTTCATTGAGCAACACCACATCTTGAAGAATTCTAAATGAGCTTGTTCAGTGATCGGAGCCTTTTGTCCATAGAACTCTATTTACAGGTGGTCTAAAGTTCTTTCAGCTGATCTTGTCTGGAGGAACATAAGCTACCGGTATTCTCCCAAATTCATCCACCAATCTTGTAAAATTCCTGCGAATCTTGAAATAAATTAAAGCAGGATCTGGCGGGATTGAGCATTAGGCTTTTAAACCTTAAGAATACGCCAAGCTTTAAACTCTTGAAATCTATCTCTCCATTTAGAAGGAGGGATATCATCAAGAGTAAAAGTCTGGACTTTTCCATTTGGAGCTTTTGATGTTGATATCGTAGGCTGAGGCTGATTCACAGTTTCATCTTGTACTCCTACCGGTTCTGTCACTGTAGGTTCTTGTTGAGTAGAGGGCTCTTGAGCCATCAAGTGAGGTTGAGAAGGAGCTCATTCTTCTGTTGTAATATCTTCAGAAACATCAGAAGACCAATCATCTTCTTTTTCAGGGATACTTTCTTCATTTGAAGAAATATCAAGTTGCTGGAGCTGAACTTGTGTTAGCTGCTCTTCACAATGGTCTTGAATCATCTTAGTGAGAGGATTCCGTAAGGATTCTTTTTGCACCATCATCTAGAAAGAAGTTGTTAGCTTGTCTGAGTAACAGCCCTGGATGGCCGGGGCGTTACAATTAGCAAGATTAATTATTTAAGACTAAGGTTTAGTCTAAGTAAGCATGGTAACGGCCTCACACCTACGTAGGTGGGGCCGTCACAGTCTGGCTGAGACTGTAGTTCTTGGACCTTTTGTTTCCCTTTCTGTTTTCTGAGGAGATCATCTTGATCAAGAAGTTTTTTGAGTCGCAAAACATGATCTTTTTTATGAGGGACCATTGATAGTGGTTGTTCTTCTTTGGAAATAGTAACAAATCACCATGGGATTGTATTTACCAATGAGAATCCTATTTGAGCTTGTGCCTGGAGAGCACTTAACTGTGTTTTTAGAGACATCATTTCCGCTTCTTTTTCGACAAATAATCTATTTGAAAAAGAACTGGTACTTGCAGGTCTCATTAGCTTTAGATAAGTTTTCTGAATTAGTGATTCGAGTCCTTCCAAGAGAGTCTGTGATTTTATCATTCCAATATTGGAATGATCAATCTTAGATTCTACCTAGGAAGTCTTGTGGTCAATCTTTTGAAGGACCTTATTTTGGGCAATAAGGTTCTCTGATTGCCAATTCAGAACTGCCTCTATAGGGCTAACATTTTTGGTTGTGCCATCGGGGTTCAACAACTTTTGAGTTGTACACCTTTGGCTGTTGGGTCTCCATTCCATCAATAGAGGTGGTTGGTTTGAGCGGAGGAAAGTCTTTGTTGTAAGAGACCGAGGACATCATGTGAACTTGAGGAAAAGCCATCAATGGTACTTGTAGAAATCTAGAATAAAGTTAGTCCTAGAATCAAGGGATTTGTTGTTTTATTAGTTTCCCTATTTAGATTATTTTATAATAAAGAGAATCCGTTAAGATGTTACCTGATTTCTCTCCAGTTTTTTGTATCCAATTATTCTCGATAAATAGCTACTAATTACAGAGATTTGAGGCAGCTTTCAAGCTGGCCTGGTTGTGTATTTATTCTCCAGTTTTTTCTCTTGAAGAAATAAGAAGAAAGAATTTTCTTTTCTATCTTTCTTTAGTACCGAATTGTATGAGGTTAGAAATTGTTATCCCTGTTTGTGCATGTATTTTTAGGCTTGTTTACAACAAGGTAAAACTGGAGGAGCTTTTGGTGGCGACCTTGGAGGTGGAGGAAACCTTCTCGTATGGTCATCCTGGTCATTATCTCAACCAGTAGGAATTATTGGTTCGGTAGTTCTCGAAGATGAGGTATATTTGACCATATGTCAAATTTTCCCGAGGGTTGTCCAAGAGTACCGATGTTCTTGTGACCATCTTGTAGTTGTTGTTTGAGCCGTCGACCCGAGCTGATCTTCTTAGGGTGGACTTGAGAATCATCCCGCCGGGAATCCTTTATGCAGTCTGGGCAGAAACACACATCCCAATAACAATGACCTGTTCGGGATTTGTGAGCATAATGGGGTGTGCCGTCACACTTGAAATAAAGGATTTCTGCCTGCTCAGAGGTGATTGGAGTTATCATGTACTGAGTCAGGAAGATACTACTAGAAGCTTCTTCGGGTTTCTTGAAGGTGATCAAGGTTAATCCATCCTTCTAGGTGGAAAGTAATAATAAGATATGCACACGCTAAGAAAATACTTGTATAGTATTATATTGGTATCAAAGCCTGAAAAAATGCTTGTATATTATTATATTAGTATCATGCTTGTATGGTATTATATTGGTGATCAAGATTGATCCATCCTTCTGGGTGGAAAGTAATATTGGTATCAGAGCCTGAAAAATGCTTGTATAGTATTATAATAGGATATACACACTTTGAGAAGTATATCGTCCTCACCTTCCATGGATAACTCAAACATTGAAACACCTAGGTCCTCCTCAAACACTTTCATACAGCCTATTCTAGCTCCTTTTGCTTTAACCCCTTCTGCTTCCCTTCGAAAATCCTCTAGTTCTAAGTTAGATTACCTATATGAGATAAATTATGTCTCTGATGACCAAAAAGTCACCTCCGAAGATCTTCCCCATATAAACCCTTACCATGCTTTTTCTAAACCTATTAATCCCCTTATCAAATCCTTCAGGCAACTTATAAAACACACCCCCAGAAACGTGAAAGAATACATCCAGTCCACTAAATTCAGCCAGTGTAACCTTCCAGCTATCACCCAAGAACGTTTTATGTCTCTAGAGATCCCTCCAGAATGTCCAGTTCACCACCACAACGCGAGGAGATAAAATTAAAACATCTAGATGAGATCTCGTTTGACTCTAAACACCCTGACCGAGCAGTTAACATCGGCTCGCGACTAGATTTTGAGGTACAATCTAAACTGGTTGAGTTACTTATGGCTAACAAAGACTGCTTTGCATGGTCACACACAAATATACCAGGTATTTTCCTAAGGTGATCAGCCATAAACTCAACATAGACCCAACTCATAAGCCAATTCGACAAAAGAGGAGGAAATTCAGAGTAGACCATAATCGAGTGGTCAACAAATAAGTCTGACAACTCCTCAAAGCAGGTTTTATTAAGGAAGTGCAGTACCTGAACTGGCTCACAAATATGGTTGTCGTGGTGAAGAAGAATGGCAAATGGCGAGTCTGCATCGACTTCATGGGCCTGAATAAAGCTTATCCCAAAGGCAACTGTCCTCTTCCATACATCAATTGACTAGCCAACGCAACTACTAGCAATCAGTTGCTGTCATTCATGGATGCTTTCTTCAGCTATAACAAAATCTTTATGCATCTTGACAACCAGGAAAAGACCACATTCATCACCAAATTAGGAACCTACTGTTATAAGTTGATGCCTTTCAGACTCAAAAATGCAAGTGTGACTTACCAGCGTCTCGTCAATAAAATATTTACAGGTCTGATCGGTAAAACCATGGAGCTCTACATCGACGACATGCTTATGAAGTCTTTGCGAGTAGAGGAGCACATCATGCACCTAAAGGAATTTTTTCAACTACTCTGACAATACAACATGCGACATAATCCCACGAAGTGTTTGTCTGGAGTGATATCCAGCAAGTTTCTCAGCTAAGTAGTGAGCAAGCGAGGCATTGAAGCAAATCCAGATCAGATTGGAGCAGTTCTCAAAATGCCCCCTCTGAAGAACAAATGAGACATACAATACCTTGCTGGACAAATAGCCACACTCAACCGTTTCATCCCTGAATCCTCCGATCGGTGTTTGCCTTTCCTCAAGCTCCTCAAAGGCAATAAGACATTTGAATGGGATGAGAAGTCTGAGTCTGCATTCCAAGACCTGAAAAAGTTCCTGACAACTCCTCTACTGCTTACTAAGCTAGTCGACGGTGAGCTTTTTCTTTTGTATTTATCTATTTCTGACATTGTTGTGAGTGCAACATTAGTTAGGGAAAAAGGAAAGACCTAGCAACCTATTTCCTGCGTCAGTCATACTTTTCTCGACGTGGAGACTCGATATCCACTCATTAAGAAGCTCGCGTTGGCTCTCGTCATAGCAGCAAAGAAACTCAAGTCTTATTTCCAGTGCCACTCAATCATTGTGACCACCGCCTTCCCTCTATAAGCCATTCCCTCTATAAGCCATTCTTCACAAGCCAAAGACTTCTGGATGACTCATGAAGTGGGTAATTGAACTCAGTGAGTTTGACATCACCTACTAGAACAAGACATTTCTCAAATCACAAGTACTGGTAGACTTTGTAGCAGAATTGGCTCATGAGGCTTCAGTGGCCTTGGAAGATGAGTGACCCCCCGAGGAATGGATACTACAAGTCAAGAGCTCGTCCAAAGTGAAGGGAAGTAGAATAGGCATCTATTTGAAGACTCCAACCGAGGAGATAATTAAGCAATCCTTTCAATTATGATTCAAGGCCTCCAATAACAAAGTAGAGTACAAGGCTATGGTGGTTGGACTGTAACTCGCCAAGTCACTTGGTGCCAAAAGACTAAAGGTAATGAGTGATTCCCAACCTGTTGCAAACCTGGTTAGCGGCGAATACGCGGCACGTGATACAAAGATGGCATCTTATCTAGAGCTAGTGAACGTACTACGCTCCCAATTTGAAAGCTACGAAGTTCACCAAGTTCTGAGAAAATACAATATCTAGTTGAGCGATGACTCTGTTAGTGATTCGCCAGTCGATCGTTACTTGTCAAATGATTCAGTTAATGAACCATCAGTTGATCACTACTCGTCAAACAATTTGCCAAACAACTAGATGAAAATAATCATCAGATTTATTGAACACAGAGAGATAGAATCCGACAAGAAGTAAGCAAGGAAGCTACAGATCTAAAGTGCCAGGTACTCTATCATTAGCGAAAAGCTCTACTACCGTTCTTTTTCAGATCCTTACCTCTGATGCCTTTAAAGGAGATTGCGGCAACTACTCGGGCCCTAGATCTCCTGTCCACAAAGCCATACGACAAAGATTCTACCGGCCGATGATGAGCCAGATGCTGAAAGCTTCACCAGGAAGTGTGACAGGTGTCAAGATTTTGCTCCAACTATTCACTCACTAGCCAAGCTCATATCCTTTGTAAGTAGCCCTTATCCTTTCATAAAGTTGGGTATAGATATTATGGGTTCATAACCGGTTGCCTCCGGGAAAAGTAAGTTTGTCTAGGCCATTACATATTATTTCTCCAAGTAGGTGGAAGCCGATGTCGAGAGCTTTATGTAGAGAGAAGTTAAATATGGATTCGGGCTCCCTAAGGAAATAGTGGTAGACAATGGGACTCAATTCATATCCGGCCAAGATTTCTACGACAGGTGGAAGATTACATTTAGCTTCTCGATCCCGAGGTATCCACAAAGCAATGGCCAAGCGAAAGCAATGAATAAGACCATCTTTAACAATTTGAAGAAGAAGCTCAAAAGTTATAAGGGGGGCTGGTCAAACGAGTTCTCGACAGTCCTTTGGGCTTATAGTATGACTCCTCGCACAACAACTGATGAGTCACCTTTTACTTTGGTCTATAGAGTTGACGTAGTGATCCAAGCTGACATTGGAATGCCTAACTTGAGGATCGAGCTAGCTTGGCCCAATGAAGATGTGAACGACCAAATGATGACTGAGAACTTGAACTTACTAGAAGATAAGAGGAACAAGGCACTCATTCATTTGGCACACTACCATCAAGCCGCAGCTAAACACTAGAACTCCAAGGTCAAAGAACATCATTTCCAAGTAAGAGACCTTGTCTTACACAAAGTCTTCCAGAACACAAAGGAGAAATGAGCCAGCAAGTTAGCATCGAATTGGGAAGGCCCCTGCAGAGTCATAAAGGCAGTTAGGCCTGGAGCGTACAACTTAGAAGAACTTAGTTGTACCCCAGTACCTCGACCATGGAGCGCTTTGCACTTGAAGAAGTATTACGACTGAAGAACGACTCGAGCATCAACTGTTGAGTCAAGTCCTTTATTTTTATGTACTGTTTTTGCAGTTTTTTTTAGTTCTTTTCTTATTTTCGAATACCTTAGAATTTATGTAATAAAGACCATAGGATTGTAATAATTGAACTATGCTCAGAATTGATCCTTATATATGGATACATAGGCAGCCTGTGAACCTATAAATGAGTACAGCTCGATCTAATAAAAATTCTATATTTTCCCCTTATTCCTTTTTAGGTTAATAGAAGGAACCTGAAGTACATTCTATTCGAGAGGGACTAATCAACTGTATCTGGAAAACGACTTAATCGCGAGCCATCTGCAAACCAATAGGGAGTCACCCGTAAGCCGTCTGCGAGTCGACTAACCGACTATTCTATAACTTAATTGTGACTCGTAAGTCGGACGAGTTGATGCAAGGATTCATTAGATCTAATAGTTCCATCCCCTTTTATTCTCAAGTTCAAAGTCTCTAGCATCTAAAGCCTTTACTCATAGAGCAACAAAGGACTCCCCCAAGGTGCAACGAATGAGCATTCATAGCTGAAGCGACAAAGCCTCCAATCATGGAGTAAGAGAGAACTGTAAGTCGATCAACTGTCAGGACAGATTGTTGTGTTACAGTCCTAGCGACTCTAAACAAAGCCATTGCCAGTCTTAATGGGATCCCCAGCCTGTTGAGGCCTTTCCTTGCAACTTACCCCCACCTTGTCACAAGGGACTAATCACCCCTTGCAGGTATGGAGCTTGGCTTGCAACTTGGTCATCTTACCTTATGTGTCCAGTGTTCCCACACAAAGTATCAAGTGACACATCAAAGCTGCATGAAAACCCACTATTAGTAGTGGAAAGCTCCAACACAAGGAGAGGGCCTTTCAAGCCAGGCAACACCTCTCATTCCAGCCCCTTGATTGATGCTGAGTTCGGTTGATGCCATATTGACAAACTGATGCTGATATCCGTATCGATGCCAACCGATGCAGATTACGAGTTAAAAACAACTCCGCAGCGAATCAACCTTGACTCCCCAGTAAATCATCCATGACTCGACAACTAGTCATAGATGATTTGTCTCCAAATTAGGAAGCTGTTTTGCCTACGATTCAAGAATGGGTTAACCTGTAGGTATGGACAAACATAAGTAAGGATTCATATGAGTTCAAATGCAGGAAATTAAAGCAAATCAAAGCAAAGGAAAGTTGTTCAAATTTACAACCCAATAGTCCGAGATCCTCATCGACGGGCAAAGAAGTCTTAATGTTCAGAAAAGGAGGTAAGAAAAACAAAAACAAAAAAGCAGGTAAAGATAGATTTTTTTTTGGGGGGGGGGGGGGGTTGACGTTCACTAGGTGTGGTAATTCGTGTTACGTGTCAGATTCGTGTCGTGTTAGAGCCATGTTGAATTTTTTCTTTCCCAATCCGAACACGACCCATGACACGAAAACGACTTGAAACTGCGACACGAACACGACACGAATCCGTAACGGGTTGACACGACATGAACCGAACTTAACCCGTGACACGAAATTGACACGAAATTCAGGTGGACCTGAAATTAACATGAATTTGATACGAAATTGACATGAATTTGACACGAAATTCAGGTTGGATCCGAATTGACCCGAAATTAACATGAATTTGACACGAAATTGACATGACATTTGGCCCGAAATTGACACGGAAAAATTCATGTCGTGTTTGGGTTCTACAGGTCCAACCCAAATACGACACGAATTTTTCCGTGTCAATTTCGGGTGACCCCAAATTGACACGACCACTATTTTTACCAATCCGAACCCGTAAAATTCATGTCATTTTCGATTCGTGTCATCGTGTCGTGACCTGTATTGCCACCCCTAACGTTCACTCCTCTTTATTCTTGGTTTCTTTATCAGCATTGGCCTCCTCTTGTGACTCTTTGACTGTAACCTCCTCACAATCAGCTTGATGAGTCACCGCCTCGATAACTTCATATTGGTGAACCTTGTCCTCCTCGTCCTTAGCATCGGAGAAGTAGTCAGCCAATTGCAGGATCTCTGTATCAACCTCTTTGTCCACTAACTTACCTTTGTGGTATTGACACAGAGTGTTGAGCCTAGCACGAGACAAACCGAATTTATGTTGGTCCCTCCCTTCCTTGATAAGCTTGGAGATGTTATCGTCCTTCTCCGTCAATGATTTTGTAGCTTTTTCTAGCTGGCCACAAAACACACACTCAGAGTCTTGAGCTCCTTCTTTAGTTTTGTCGTCGGCTTGTTCCACTTTCTGGTCTTGACTACCAACTCTAAATCAATGGCCACATAGTGGGCAGACATGGCAAGAATCAACTGACTATGATGCAATGATAAGAAACTGACTTTAGAATGACAACTCAACGACCAAATTAAAAGGTAATTTTTAACTACCATTTTACTTGGACAATTCTGCCACAGTAGTCTTGGTATAATGCGGTGAAAGGTTGAGACAGGTGATAGGGGGAGTCAACCTCAGTCATCAAGGCTCCACCAATTTGGCAAGCAGTGTGATGATTCTTCTAGAGTGATAAGCCATGCAGAATTGTTAGAGTGAAGTGCCACTCTTTTTGTGCTTTGGTGGCCTGGGAGTCGAAGCACGATCGATTAGCGAAAGAGTAGCCGATGGCTCATCATCTAGTGCAATTAGCTCAAAAGAAGAAGCATGAGCTTTACCTCTATGAAGAATAGGCCTATGTAGTGACAACACTCCGACATCTCATCAGCAGATGGAGGCTCTACTTTGCTCTTCCCTTTTCCTGCAAAACAAGTCATTCAGACGAAAAACGAGGTAACAAAATGAAAAACTGTCATTTTCTTTTCAACATTCATTAGACATGTTTGCAGAAGATCTAGTTCTACGAGTGACTTGAGAAGGAGGAGAAAGAGGCTTAAATGTAGCCAAGATTTGGGTCACTGGTGTCAATAGCTTGGGAGATAACTGGGGTGGGGGGTTTTGTTAAGAAGCACTTTGCAAAATAAGTAACCAAAGAAGATTAGAACCCATCAGCAAGTAGAAACGAGTCATAGCAAATCAACTTAACCCATGAATTGCTTGAACAACTCACCGGGCCGACCCCAGACGAGTGGACTTGTCCACAGGTAGCCCTCAGCATATACCGGTCCATGGCTTATGGCGTAGCAATTCTTCCAATTGCGGTCAGAGTTGGTGATCTTATTAAACTTTAGAGTATTTATACTCTTATATGCGAAGGCAAACTGACCTTTGGAATTAGAGTTATGCTTCAAGAAATACAGGGCTCGGAAATATTCCTCACCCACCATCAGATCCTTTTGAACTGCGAGTACCTAAACTCCGAGAATGGCCTTCCATGAGTTCGACATTAGTTGGCCCAGAGTGATTTGGTCGTACACCAACACTACTAAAGCCAGTCGTGGCATAGGGAAGGTCAGCCCCAACAAGAAGACTATCTCATAGATGGCGAACCAACTCTCACAAGGATTATCAGCCCTTTCTCTCGGATAGGGAGCATGGACTTCCACCCTGGCAGGGAGGTCAAAGTCCTCTCGCCATCCTACGATTTCCTATGCAATCAGAATCAATTATGGATCATCATCCTCCGCCATTAGTGTGGCAAAGTGAAACGGCAGAGCTTCCACTTTGGCCATCAACGGCGTGGTGCCCGACGACTTACCCATAGTCTCACGAGCCGCCTTGAACATCTTCAGCGAGTTATCCATTACAGCTGATTAGTGCACAAAAGTACACTTTTATTCATATGATTTAGTAGATAATTTAAGTTTTAATTGGGTATTTCCATGATATTAATTTAAAATATTTTACTTTGGAAATATTAATTTCAATTTAATTTATTGAATTTTAATTTATTTTGGTTTATCTTATTTTCCTTTTGTTTTTCTTTATTTTTCTCTTTTTCTTTCTTTTTTCTTCTGTAGGTATGCCTTCCTGCATGCAAGCTTTCTCGCTTGATTCTTGGGCCGAAACTCAAGCCCGCATGATCTCTGGGCTGCATCTTCCAAGTGTGCGACTCATATACCTTGTTTCCAACTTCCTTGATCCTCAATCCCAACTAGTTTTTCCACGAGTCTCTAGCTGATTTACCAGCTTGGGTAGTGGATTTATTGCACCAAATTTCACTCCAATGCCATTGAACCTCGTGCCTATAAAAGTAACCCTTTGTAACAAGCAAAAGCATATTTTCCCTCAGTATTTTTGACTGAGTTTGGAGTGTTTTTAGTGTCTTTCTTGTGTGTCTTTCTTCTTCTTACATTTTCATCTCATGTTTTCTTTTTAGAATTTTGTGAGATGAATTGCAAGTTAGGCTGGGCACTTTGGTGAGGCTAAAGATGATCTCACATGTGAAGTCATCTAATTTGGGTTTGATCTTCTTTTGGTTTGTAAAGATTATATGTTTTAGTAGATTGAATCTCTTCATCTCATTTTTCTATTCAAAATATTTTGTGTCAATCTTTTATATAAATTCGGTTATGCTTTCTTTATGTAATATTGTCACATTCTATTTTTATAGGATTTGTTTTATGAGTTGTCCTTTATTGCAATTTGCTTAAAACAATACTTTACCGATTTTGGATAACTTATAACGATAAATCCGTTTGGTTCAAAATTGATATTTAATCCACCAAAATACTTTTGTCATTTTTATTGATCTTTAATTCTATATTTTCTGGTTGCTTGTTTGGGATGTGAAACTTGCAATTGAGTTATAAATTGAAGATTGGATTCAAATTGGAAAATGAAGATTGTTTGTTTGGGATGTAAAACTTGCAATTGAGTTATAAATTGAAGATTGGATTCAAATTGGAAAATGCAGCATATGAAGGATTCACGACGCCTTACCTCATTTATTATCGAATTTTTCTCTGCCTAAATCTTATCTTTTTCATATTTTGATTATTTTCTCTATTACAAAAATTCACCAAAAATATCTTCACTTTTTATTATTATATTTCCTTATCTTTTGAATGTCCATTTTCACTGATATTTTTTGTTTTTCTTGTCACCTCCTTGTGTATACAACTGCCCGATCTGTATTACAATCAATTGCTTTGTGAGTGCATCTTTAGGCAGTAATCAAATTTTGGCACTGTTGCCGAGAGGTGTCAAAAGCAAAATTTTATTTTTGGAGCGAACGTGAAATTTGGCCTGGTGAGTCCTTGCATTTTTTTTTTCATTTTTTTTTCCTAAAAAAATATCTCTTTCGTTAAAAAAAAAAAAGTGTTATTCAGATTGATTTTTTTTTTCCGTTTACAAATTTCTTAATATATATATATATATTTGTCGTTTATTAAAAAAAAAAAAACTATTTTTCAACTTTTTCTTTTTCCTTTTTACGATTACATAGATATTCATATTTAAAAAAAAAAACTAAACTAAATGAAAGAGAATTTTCAATTTTTTTTCTTTTTCGTTTAATTATTTATTTAATTTTGAATTTGTCTAGTTTTGACTTTTCCCTTTACAGTTTGTACAAACTTTAGGATTTTTATTAGGTTGACAACTTAAATTAGTTTTTAACCTTTTCATCCTAGTTTAGGTTTCGTTCCTTATACCATAAATTAGAATAAAATTTAAATACAAAATTAGTTTTGGGAACATTGTGTAATTTCGTGAAGACATAAAATCTAAGAAAGTTCTATTTAGTAGGTTGGTTTACAACGAGGCATCACCCTACCAATCTTTCTTGAGAGCATTTTTAGAGATTCATGAAGAAAAAAAAAAAAAAAAAACACTTATGGGTGAATGCATCGTCTGAGAGATGAATTCAGGAGATTCGTGAGAAGGCTAGAGTTTGAACAAGCTCCTATTAAAACTTCGCTTGAAGCCTTTTCCAACTCAACTTTTACCCCTTCATCTCCAACTTCGTCATTAACAACTTTACATTGGAATCCAATTGTGATGGCACAACGTGAGGACAATCAACAAAGGATGTTGAAGGATTATCTTCACTCGACGTGCACAGCCACCCCATCATGCATCATGCTCCCACCAAATATGCCAAATCAAGAGTTCAAGCCTGACATGATTCAACTTCTTCCAACTTTTCATAGGCTTGAAAGCGAGAACCCATACATTCACATTTGGCAATTCAAGGAGGTGGTGGCCACTTTTCATAGCCGAGTTAATGTTGCTAACGCCGTTAGATTGAAGTTTTTACCCTTCTATCTTAAGGACAAAGCCAAAAGGTGGCTATAAAGTTGGCTATATTCTCTTCGGCCAAGGTCCATTGGATCATGGGAACAAATGATGACTGCATTCTTCAACAAATACTTTCAACACCATAAAACCAACAGTCTCAAACTACAGATCTTAACTTTTGCCCGGTAAGACAGTGAGACTTTATATCAAGCCTGGGAATGGTTTAAGGATTTATTGAATGTGTGTCCCCACTACGGGTATGAGAGTTGGCCCTTGGTCAACTACTTCTATAAAGGACTTACAATCTGAGAGCACCGATTCATTAAGATGATGTTCAATGGTAAGTTTCTGCACAAAAACCCTGATGAAGCTATTGAGTACTTAAATGACATAGCCAAAAAAACTAATACGTGGACTGGACCAAGTGTTATTGATGGCACCAGCATGTCCTGACCAATTGGTGTTTACCATCTAAGGAAAGAGGACAACCTCAAGGCTCAGATTGAAGCCCTAATATGGCAAGTTTAGGCCTTCAAATCTAAAGGTAGTAGAGGGATCTAATTGGTCGGAAGGGTCGAATCATACGAACCATGCTTCATTTATTGAGTGTAGAGCATTGACTGAAGGATTGCCCTACTTATGGTGAAATGAGAGAGGTGTATGAAGAGAAATGTAATGCTTTAGCGGAATACAAGACCCTACACATACCCTACTCTGAAACATACAATCCTAGTTTGAGGAACCACACGAACTTTAGTTGGAGAGATTCAAACCAACAAGCACAATCATCTGGGAGCCAATGGAGTCCAATCAACAGTCGCCAAGAACATTTTTTGCACCTCAACGTAACACAACCGACGAGGAGATCTTTTGAGGACACCTTGCAAGCATTTATGGAGACTCAGAACAAGACGAACTGAAAGTTCAAAGCAATCTTCACGCAAATGGTGGAAGAAGACAAAGAGATCAAAAGCCAGATCTCCAAGCTTACTAGTGCATTGGCCATTCAAGAACGAGGAAAACTTCCATCTCAAGCATAACCCGCCCAAATGGCACAACACATGGCATAAACCTCCGCCTTTAATGCTCACAACATCAAGTAGGTCAACACCATCATCACTCGAAGTGGCATGATTCTAGAAAAACTAACTAACAACACCATTGATGTCGCCACTTCCAACAACAGAACAAACCTTCTTGCAAAGGAAGTTAAGAAAAACATTTTGGTATAGGTGTCTTTCCCACAATCTCTCTAATCCACTAGGAAAGTATCAAAAAACCATGGTGAGATCCTCGAACACCTGAAACAAGTAAAGATTAATCTTCCCTTGTTACATTTGATCAAACAAGTTCTGGTTTATGTCAAAGTTATCAAGGATCTGTGCACCATGAAAAGGAAACACCATGTCAAGAAGACTGCATTATTGACGAAACAAGTGAGCGCAGTGATCGAGCAAAAAACACCACCAAAGTACAAAGGTCCCAATTGTCCCACAATCTCCTATCAAATAGGGTCACACAAATTCGGCCAAGCTTTACTAAACGTAAGAGCAAGTGTCAACCTCATGCCCTACTCGGTCTACTTGTAACTAGGTCTTAGAGAGATTAAGCCCACTCCTACGGTTTTGTAATTGGCTAATCAATCCATTGAGAAGCCACATGGAATAGTGGAAGATGTCTTACTACAAATCGATAAATTCTATCACCCCATAGACTTCCCTGTTTTGGACACTGAATCTGTGGTTACATGAGTCAAAAATCTCCTTCATCCTAGGAAGACATTTCCTTGCCACAACAAATGCTGTCATCAACTGTAGGAATGGCTTTATGAAGATCTTTTGGGAACATAACTTTTGAGCTGAATATTTTTCATGTAGAAAAACAACCACTAGATGACGATGAGTGTCAAAAAAAAAAAAAAAAACAAAAACCTTAATGATAGACACACTCATCCCAAAAGTGGTTTAGTTGCAAGTAAATTCCATTAATCCTAAACACCATCTCCAAAATTCTAAATTTGAAACCTCTGGTCCTAATGAGTTAGTTGACAGTTCAGCCATCAATTCTAGGATCAAGGCGAAAATGAAGAAGGCTCTTGCTAAGCAGATCATGAGAAATAATCTTGAGCCAAACCAACTGGGTATATCTCTATGATTACCCCTGCATCCCCACCTCGACATGTTGAGGTCATAGTGGAATGGTCCTCAAACAAGTCCTTCCCAATAATGCTATTGAGATTGAGGATCCGGACGACGGAAGGATACTGAGAGTCAGTGGCCATAGATTGAAAAACTATGTCAAGCAAGTAAGTTAGGTTGAGGAGTTCACCCTTCACAACCTGATTTATCAATCTTAAGTAGTCAACTTAGCACTTTTTTCTACATATCATATTTTTGCTTTGGTTTGTTTTATTTTGTTTGTTTCATTTGTTTGTTGTGTTTAGTGTGCTTTTGAGGAGAACCCAGCTTGTTTAGATCATGCATCACCTAGGTGTCTTTAATCCCTACTATTTTATATTGCATGCATCTTAAGACATTGAGGATACTGTTTGATTTCGGTTGGGGGTGGTATGCATATTCATGCATAAGGAATTTTGTGTTTCTGTGAATAATCTTGAGTCAAATATTTTGCAGCTATCTTAATATGATTTTAGGGTGTTGTTTGAGTCAATCATGCTGTCATTAGTTACTAAGAAATAACTTCAAAGTACTTGTGCACTTCACCAAACCTTGTGGTAAGATGGTTGTAAATGCTCTTTAGTTGAGAAAATAACCAAGTTTAAGTATTTTCATTTTTGTGAGTTGTGAGCCTAGAGAAAACAACTTTTGAATATTCATTGATATTAAGAGTTGGTTTTAGTCACTTTTGAACATTGGTAAATTTGCTTGAGGGATAATTTTTTTTCGGATAGGAACTTTGTCATTGTCATCTTTTTTGGATTTGTTTTGTAGCTATCGGTGATCTCATGAATATATTAGCAAAAATAAAAAAACAAAACAAATAAATAAAACAAAACAAAACAAAAGTGACAAAGAAAAGAAAAAAAATTAAATAGCAAAAAAAGAAAAGAAAAGAAAAGGAAAGAGAGAAAAAAAAAATGATAACGATGAAGTTCATTTTTATTTTTATTGTATTTTATCTTTGTGTATTCAATAACTTGTTAGTTTTCTTCCTACCATGATGAAATCTCGAAAGCTGGTTTGTGGTAAGAATGGTGGAATATTCTAAATAGTTGGCTCACCTATCTTTTGATCAATGTCTGTTTATCTCCTTGACCGAAATGGCCCATCTCACATTTGAGTGGTTTTTGATTTATTTCCGACTCCATGAGAGAAATACTTTACACTAAAATATTTCCAACACCCATGAGCACAATGGAGTTGAGACTTTTACTTGGTGACTTTTTGAAGCTAAGTGTGTTATGGTTTGTGGTAAGATGATTTTGGTTTGGAGCACACACACACACCTCTGAGTTATGACTGAAATAATCTCTGATAGTACCTTTTGATTTCTCACTAATATTTTGTTTGAAGTGTTTTGACAGCTTTGTTAAGATCCGACTCAATTTTATTCATCATAACATGATTTTTCTTGTGCTTGAATTGCTAGAGACTAGCAATAAACTGGTTGGGGGTTATGATAAGTGCACAAAAATACACTTTTGTTCATATGATTTAGTAGATAATTTAAGTTTTAATTTAGGATATCCATGATATTAATTCAAAATGCTTTACTTTGGAAATATTTAATTTTAATTTAATTTATTGAACATTAATTGAATTAGGTTTATCTTATTTTCCTTTTGTTTTTCTTTATTTTACTCTTTTTCTTTCTTTTTTCTTCCACAGGTCTGCCTTCCTGCGTGCAAGCTTTCTTGTTTGATTCTTGGGCCGAAACTCAAGCCCGCATGATGTCTGGCCTGTATCTTCCAAGCCCGCAAATCATGTGCCTTTTCTCTAGCTTCCCTGATTCTTAGCCGTAACTAGTTTTTCTATGAGTCTCCAGCTGATTTACCAGCCTGGGTGGCAGATTTGTTGTGCCAAATTTCATTCCAAGGCCATTGAACCTCGTGCCTATAAAAGCAACTCTTTGCAGTAAGCAAAAATGTTTTTCCCTCAACTTTTTTGGCTGAGTTTGGAGTGTTTTAGTGTCTTTCTTGTGTGCTTGCATATTCATCTTATGTTTTCTTTTAAGAATTTTATGAGATGAATTGCAAGTTAGGCTATATACTTTAGTGAGGCTAGTTATTATCTTATATGTGAAGTGATCTAATTTGGGTTTGATCTTTTTTATTTTTATTTTTATTTTTTGTAAAGATTATATGTTTTAATAGACTGAATCCCTTCATCTCATTTTTCTATTCAAAATATTTTGTGCCAATATATTATATAAATTCAGTCATGCTTTCTTTCTGTAATATTGTCACATTCTATTTTTACAAGATTTGTTTTATGAGTTGTCCTTTACTGCAATTTGCTAAAAACAATACTTTGTTGATTTTGGATAACTTGTAACGATAAATCCGTTCGGTTTAAAATTGAGATTTAATCCACCGAAACACTTTTGTCATTTTTATTGATATTTAATTCTATATTTTCCGATTGTTTGTTTGGGATTGAGTCATTAATTGAAGATTGGATTCAAATTAGTGAACGAAGCATATGGCGGTTTTACGATGCCCTGCCTCATTTATTATTGAATTTTTCTCTACCTAAATCTTATCTTTTTCATATTTTGTTTATTTTCTCTATTACAAGAACTTACAAAAATATCTTCACTTTTTATTATTTTATTTCTTTATCTTTGTAACGTTCATTTTCACTAATATTGTTTGTTTTCTTGTCACATTCTTGTGGATACGACCGCTAGATCTGTACTACAACTAACCACTTTGCGAATGCATCTTTAGATGTTAATCAGCAGCAGACATGGCCTAGATTCTAACGAAGGTAAAGTTCAAACCCAATGACACCCAGAGTCAGTTACTCGAGAAATCGCAGCAGTTTGTAGGTCGTACATAAAGGAAAAGCAACGAAAATGAAAGAAAAGAGACAAAGGAAATGAATTTATACCTGTGAAGAAGATTACAGAAAAAGATAAAGAGTTTCAGACTTAGGAGCAACCAAGAGAGAGAGAAAGCTTTCGAGAAAAGGAAAACGAGTAAGATAAATTGGAAGATTTTTTTTGAAATCTTGAATCTTTACTTCCCCCAAAATTTGAATCAATGGTCCAAATAGTTCCTCATCAATGACTGAGATTGATTGGGTAGTTTTTCATCATTTTAAATCTCGAAAAATGTGCTTAGGCAATCACGTCGACTGCAGCACGTCTTTACAACCATCTACAACCACCACACAAACTCAGAAAGCGACATGTGTTTGAAAGTGTGCAGAACCGTCCCAGACAGCATGCGAGTCACCCAAGAGTCAATGATGAGTCATTCGCCAGTCGCTAGAAAGCACGATTCAGACAGAAATACTTCTTTAGCCTATTTATAATAGACAAAGGAATTGGGGGGGGGGGGGGCTTACATTGAGGTCAGATTTTGTACCTCATCTTTTATCGTACACGTGTCCCTAGATAAGCCATCAAAGAGTATAAGAAGACTGGGAGACGTGCAACTTAGAAGACCTAGAAACGACTTCCAGATGACAAAAGAATGATTGACGAGCGACTGGCAGGTTAGCAGAGCTAAATAAGGAAATTGACTTCATGGGCAGGATCAGGAAACTAAATCCAACATATCAGGTAAAGGAATTAGCCAATAAGCTCAGATCTATAAGGAAAAGGCAGTTTTCCGATATCTTCTAGTCATTCGCAAGTTGGAAGGTCAAGCAATACAGAAAAGGGCAACTACCCATCATCATTCAGAATATATTCTACCAGAATAAGGCAACTCAAGGTATCAAGTCAATCCCTATAAATCAAAGCTTACTCTATAAGTCTAGGAATCTTCTTCTTCCAACCATTTTAGATGTTCAACACATTGTACGCTGCAAAATACACATAAATTTCCCTGAATCTCTCTGTATCACATCATCCCCTATCTCTTTCTATCCCTTTCTTACTGAAAATCATTATTGTAACACTCTTTACACATAATGAAAGCTCCTAGAAGCATTACAGATGACGTAGCCTAGAGATTAAGGGCGAATCTCTATAAAATCTGTTGTCTCTATCTCTATTTAGGGGGAGTTTGGCACACCAACTCAAACTCCCCCAACTCAAATTATTTTTTGTCTTTTTCTCAAAAAGTTTTTGTCT
>JAFMPE010088865.1:335-50843 GCA_024759925.1 Ficus religiosa
AAAGGCTTGCAACTCTTTCATCAATTCCGTTAAAGACATCTCCTTCCGGTTAAGGTTGTAGGATGCCTGAAACAAATTGAAATCCTTGGATAAGGTTTGGAAAACCATAACCAATTGAGTTGCAGCGTCGATATCAGCCCCATTTGCCTGAGCCTCAGACAAATAAGTCATGACTGTCATCATGTGCTCCTTGATGGGAGTTCCAATCTTCTGCCTGCAGTTCATGAGACCTTTGATAGCATCGGTCTTAGCCTGGACAGTTTGTTTACCAAACATGTCCTCCAGGTTATCCATGATCTGCCTAGCAGTTTGATGTTCCTCATGTTGTTTCTGGAGCATGTTAGACATGCTCGCCCGAATATAGCACACGGCACTTAGGTTGGAATTGTCCCAACGCTCAAGCGCTATAAAATTCCTATCAGGAGCATCGATCGCAGGCGTAGGTGGTCTAGGTTGGGTTAGGACGTTACCAACGTGAAAGCTAACTAAAGGGGCCCACGTCATAATGATGGCCAACCAAGAGTGATTGTCACATAGGACGGACATGGTTATATATGATTACTATATTTAAACTTAGTTTGATATTTAAGTTTAATTTTAATTAAATTATATTTTTTTATCTCAATTTTATATTTTTTAAAAAATTTATAACTAATTTTTGAAAAGTTGACTAATTCTAACTTAAAAATTTCATTTCCAACTAACTTACCATATTTAGGTTTAATGCCATTTATACTCTTTGTCATTATTATTGTGCTTTGAAAGTTGTAAAAGTGAATTTTTAGTTTACGTTTGGTTTATCTATTGAAGATGAAATTTTTAAATGGTTTTTTTTATTGGTATACTCTAAATTTATCGTAAAGTAATAATTTGTATCATGAACTTTTAATTTTGATAATTTACACCATGAATTTAAAATTATATCTCAATTTAAACCTAATCAACAATATTATTCATCTTGTGAAGAATATTGATATATGATTTGTACATGAGTTGTTAATTCATGACATATATAATCATTTTATTCTTTGTTAATTAATAATCTATATGCAAATGGGTGCCGATTTTCATAAAAAAATCAAGATTGTTTATCAATGGGGTGCAAATTACTATAGATTTGTAAATTTAGGGTGTAAATTACTAAAATTAAAAATTCAGAATGTAAATTACAACTCTATAAAAAGTTTAGGGTGCACCAATACATAAAAAGCCTTTTTAAATTGGATTTGGTTGACTTTTAAAAAATTATTTATAATTTTTGTTGACTTTTCAAAAAAACTAAAATGAAAAAATACAATTTAGTTGGAATTGAGTTGACATGCCAAACAAAATATTATTATTTAAATGAATAAAAAATTAAAATATTGTAATAATTACATTAGACAACAACCAATAAGATGCAAAAGTGAAATTTTGACATTAGTTACATCTTGTTGTAAATTTAACTCAAAGTTTAGCATATGAAAAATTCGGCATGAAATATAGCACTTCATTAGAGATTACTTTTTTCATCAAAATGCCCAAATTTATAATTGTGCACATTAATTTAACATTGCATTGGAGATACTCTTAGTTATATAGTATAAACTTAGGATAGTATTAAAATTACCAAAAAAAAAAAAAAAGATTAGGCTCTGTTTAGATCTCGCGTCTGTTTTCGAAAATGAAAATTTCTTATTTTAAATGAATAACCCTTTGTTTGGATGACATATCTAATTTTGAAAGTTGGAAAATTTTTACAAAAGACTGTTTTTCCCATTTTTTTCCATCACTCTCTCATTTTGGAAAAGAAAACTATCTCATTTTCAAACTTATTTTCTATAATACCTTTTTGGAAAAAGAAAAGAATTTTTTTTAAAAGTTTCTTACAATAGTACACAATTCCCAATATATTTTTTTTTCTCATTCCAACCAACCTTTTGTTTTAAAAAAGAAAATTTTTTACACATCCAAACACAATCTTATTTTTAAAATGAAAACCTTTTCATTTAAAACAAGAAAATTTTCCTCTCAAAAAATGGATATGCGATCCAAACGGAGCCTTCTTTTCATTTTGAAAATAAAATAGTGTTTGGACGTGTAAAAAATTTTCTTTTTTGAAAACAAAAAATTGTTTGAAATGAGAAGAAACGGTTTTTAGAATAATGAATTGTGATAAAATTCTAAAAAGATTCATTTTTTCTTTCAAAATGATACTGTACAAGATATGTTTTGAAATGAGAAAACTTTTCCTTTTCAAAAAAAAAAAAAAAAAAAGAGGAATAAAATTGAAAAATATTTTTTTTTGCAAAAATTTTCTTGTTTCAAAAAATGAACACCCTTAGGATGTAGGATTATGATATCTTATCTATATGTATACATATTCATAAGCAGTAATGTCAAAATCTCAATTTTTTGGATACCAATTGGTATATGATATTTTTATTAATAGATATAATTAATTAATATAATAATATTTTAAATATTTATTAATAAAAAAGATGATTCATATATAAATCATATAAGATTTGTTTGGTAAATCAATTTCACTCAAACTAAAATGTATTTTTTCACTCAAATATTTATATTTACTTTTTTAAAAAATCAACTCAATGTAAATTTAAAAATTTTATCTTATCTCAAACTCAATTCATTCACCAAACTCATAAATTACTATTTAAAAAAATTAAGATTATAACCAATGCTGCGGATATTTTTCTTTTATAAAATATCGGCGTCGCATCAAGGAACAAACTCCAAATTCCACGGCTTTAAAAGGAATAAAATTCCAAAACCCCGCAATTAGTTCGACGAAATTATAAATTCCGCCGGAGTTCCGCCCGCAAACCCTGCTGTCACCGCCGGAATTCCATACAAAATATCCAACGTCTGCCAACAAAAAAAAAAAAAAAAAAAAAAAAACCAAACTTTAAATAAAGAATTGATTTTACGTCACAGAGGGGAATATATCCAAAGTGATATAGGGTTAGCGTTGAATCTTTCTTCTTTCTCCCAAAAAATTAAAAAAAAAAAAGGAAAAAAAAAAAAAATGAATGAGGAGAGGGTTTCGTGAGTTGGGCATAGTTTTTCCTTTTCCTTTTCCTTCTTCTTTGGCGCCGCCTTTCTCACTCTTCTCCATTCGTTCTTCTTCTTCTTCTTCATTTTCGTTTCAGACGCCGTCGTTTTCCTGTTCTTCTTCTTCATCCGCGGCCGCCGTCGCCGCATCCATGGGTTCGCAGGACGTGGAGTGGCCGGCCAAGCGCGTGAGGGACACCTTCATCAAGTTCTTCGAGGACAAGAACCATGTCCACTGGAAGTCTAGCCCTGTCGTCCCTCTCAATGATCCAACTCTCCTTTTCGCCAATGCTGGTCTGCTCAACTCCTCATTCATTTCTGTTTGATTCTCGCGAAAATTTTTTCATTTCGTGATTTTCCCGCTTTATTTGCAAATTCCTCATACGCCGATTTTAATTAATTTATTTATTTTACCGTAAAATCTGAAATTTACTTGAACGCCAGTTGTTTTGTGAATTTTCGATACTGAATCAGTGGGATTGCATTTTTGTTAATCTGTTTGGTTCTTAGGAAAACGAGTGTGGATTTTCCTAATTCCACCATGCATTTGCGAGTTCTTTTACACTCTTGCGAACTTTCCGACACACACACACACACACACACACATATATTTGTACTTCTTGTTTCTGGGGAAAATCTGATTTTTCAATTAAACATCGTTTGTTATTTTAAGTCTTTTGTGAATTTGCCTCCTTGAAACCGTGATTTTGATTGAGAAAGAGACAATTTTATCCGTCTGGTTCTTGGGAAAACTGAGTGAAATTTCGATTTTTTTTTTTAAAACCTAACCTGCTCTGGTTATTTAAGTTGCTGTGAATTCTTCTTTTTTGCTTTACTTTATTTGACAGAAGAAATTTGAATAACAGGGATGAATCAGTTCAAGCCGATATTTTTGGGGACGGCGGATCCGAATACTGCACTGAGCAAGCTGAGTCGGGCTTGCAACACTCAGAAGTGCATTCGAGCGGGTGGGAAACACAACGATCTTGATGATGTGGGGAAAGACACTTACCACCACACCTTCTTTGAGATGCTTGGCAATTGGTCTTTTGGTGATTACTTCAAGAAAGAAGCCATTGAATGGGCTTGGGAACTTCTCACCAAGGCAAGTTTTGGTTAAAAATTGCATAGGTTTGGTAGTTATTACTGTTTTGGCTTTCTAATTTGACTTGATTTTAAATTGAGGAGACATTTGTTACTATGAGTAGGCCAACATAGCTGAACTGTTAGTCTGGCTTAATTTGAGTTGAAAGGATGTGATTTGTTTTAGTTTCTGGGTTTTGGGTATTGTTAATTCTTGGTGGAATTTTTTTTAAAAATTCTTGGTGGATTAATTTAAGGTCTTCCATCTTCCTGAGGATTTCTCATCCTCCTTATTTTGTACTGATTCAAAAGTTATATTGAAGGATGTGGTTTTGGAGTTTTGAAAAGTTATACTGATTAGTTCAAAATGAACTGCGTAATTGAGCTTCTTTTTTTTTTTTTTTTTTGGTTGGGTTTTAAATGGTAAAATCATAAGGGGTTGAAGGTCATTTTATTTATATCCTCTTGCTTCCTCTTGTTTTTCACCAATTTGCGGAATCTTTTTACCAAATGTTTTATGAAATAATTTCTGCTCCAATGCATTTTCACTTGCAACCTTCTGCATTTGTGATAGCTTATACCTTAATTAGTTGTAGTTTTCTTTGCGAATAAATTTGAATTTTGGCATTGGGACAATATACCAAAGGTTAATGGTAAAACTTTGGAATTTAGGTGAAGAATCCTGTAATTTCCAACATGTCAAGACAGTGTTATTGTTATTATTTTGGTATCATTACATGTTTACTCAATTTTAGGACCTGCTTTGGTTGCTTTCTTCTTGTTGGCTTAAAATCCTAGCAGTTCTTCGCTTCAGATTGAGATTTTAATTGCTTATTATATTTCTTCATTTCCTGACCTACAGGTTTATAAGCTTCCCACTGATCGGATCTATGCAACCTATTTTGGTGGTGATGAGAAAGCTGGCCTTGCTCCTGACAATGAAGCCAGAGATATATGGCTCCAGTTTTTGCCGGCTGGACGTGTTCTGCCTTTTGGCTGTAAGGTATGCTTTTCTTCCACTGTTTTGTCTTGCTTTGTGTGATGAAACATTCTCCACTGTGTCTTTGAATTCTACATCACATTGTTAAATTAGCAGCAATATTTGGTTTCTCATTTTTACATTCTGAACAGGACAATTTCTGGGAGATGGGTGACACTGGTCCATGTGGACCATGCACTGAGATTCATTATGACAGAATTGGTAACCGTGATGCTGCATCACTGGTTAATAACGATGATCCCACTTGCATTGAGATATGGAATCTTGTCTTTATTCAGGTAAATCTTCTTGTATTTCTTGTTTCGACTTTGTGCACTTTTCTTAAGTCTTTATGTGGTACTTGCTATCCCATGTGTGGGTTGTCAAGCAAATCAGCAACTGATAATTTGAATTCTGTTTTGAAGTTTATTTATCAAAGCAGAAGACTTTCTTTATTTTTCTTTCTTGATGATTTGTGTATGATTTCTAAGCTTTTTTTTTTAGGGTTTGTATGATTTCTAAGCTGAAATAACCTTGCTACACTAAAACTAGGTGATTCATTTTTTTTTTTTTTTGGGTGCAATATTTGCATAAGACGTAATTTTGATATATTGTCCCCCCCCCCCCCCCCCCCCCCCGCCCCCTCTCCATTCTTCAATAGTTCAACAGGGAAAATGATGGCTCCCTAAAGCCTTTGCCCGCTAAGCATGTTGATACGGGGATGGGCTTTGAGAGATTGACTTCTGTACTTCAGAATAAGATGAGCAACTACGATACTGATGTGTTCTTACCCCTCTTTGATGCTATCCAAAAGGTAAATCCGTTACTTCTTTTAGATGGTTATTTGTTTTCCCTCTTTGTTGTGTCTTTTAAGTGGATTCCAGTAAATTATGTTTCTTAAAAAATAAAATATGTTTTATGTGTACATACATATATGTTTTTTTTTAATCAGATGCATACATATATGTTAATTCTACTGCTCTTAAATCTTCACATATTCCTTTAAAATGACCTGTTTTCCTTTTCAATATGTTTGCAGGCAACTGGGGCAAGGCCATATGGTGGGAAAGTTGGATCAGATGATGTTGACAATGTTGACATGGCATATAGAGTTGTTGCAGATCATATAAGAACACTTTCATTTGCCATTGCTGATGGTTCTTGTCCTGGTACAGAAACATAGTTCTGTTTGTTGTTGTTGTTGTTTTTTGTTTTGTTTTGTTTTGTTTTTTTTTTTTTTTTGTGGTTGTATTTTTGTGTGTGCGTGTGTGTAAATCTTATGAGTGGGGTTGCAGACCTTCTCTGATTGAATGTGGTCGTGCAGCTTTCTGCTTTTTCAAGTTTTTTGGAAACCCCCTTTGATGCTTTTCTGCATAAAACGTAAAAGGAAGATAAGTAAGCAAGATTTATTTTCCCATTTTTATGGTTCTAGAAACTTTCACCAACAATACGATTCTTTTTAGTACAGTTAAGATTCATATTTTTTTTTCCTTCCGTTCAAAGTATGTATTTGTTCAACAATCTATAAAGAGTACACTGGGGAAGGGGGAGAAGAGGAAGAAGAGGGATCATTCTGTACATCGGAGAAATTCAAGAAAAGATGAAATCATTCTGAACCAAGACTGATTGTAAATTACCTTCCAATTTGAATTTTTGTTTTCTTCAAAAGTTGTTGTTTCTTGTCTCAGCTTAGTTTCTCAGGGAAATATGCTACAGTGGCAGCGGCGGTTTCAAGTGGAACTGGCCATTTGATGTGTCATTTGAATGAAATATGTTACATTTTTTGATTGGTTGATTTGCTGGTTATCATCTAGAATGCATGACATATGCAGTCACTAGTCTTTCTAGACTGGTCTTTTAACCAGAGTTGTTTTTGAAGCTATATAGGGAGTGTTTTATTTATTTATTTTTTTCACTTCTGATATCTTACTTGCTACTAGGCAATGAGGGTCGTGAATATGTTCTCAGGCGTATTCTTCGACGAGCTGTTCGATATGGAAGTGAGGTCCTTAAAGCTCAAGAAGGATTTTTCCACGGGTAAAAAGTGCTTGTCAATATGCTACCATGACTACCATTTGTCCAAAAAGTTTAAAAGTTTAATTTTGTTTTCAAAGTTCTGTTTCGGATAAAGATAGATCTTGCATTCAGTTCTCTTTTGATCGCTCTTAATTTAAATTCATAGTTGGATAGGGATTCTATTGATTTTTATCCCCGGCAAAATGTGTGCAGTCCTTAATATCTGTGATTAATACAGGCTTGTAAATATTGTGGGGAAAGTGATGGGTGATGTTTTTCCGGAGCTAAAGCAACATGAGGTGCGCATCAGGGAAATAATAGCTGAAGAAGAAGCAAGTTTTGGGAAGACATTACTTAAGGTGAATATGTTTGTTGTGTACATGTAAACCCCTTTTAATTTGTATTAGAAATGTATTTTATTTCTGTTATTTGAATGTGTGTATATATATTTATTTGAGGGCAAGCACCCCAAAAAGAAAAGTTCAGTTCTTGGGTTGTAGCTTGTTTAAAAAAAAAAAAAAAAAAAAAGGTCTTGGAATGAACAAGAGCTGAATTTTCTCATGAAGGCTGTTTGAGGAACTCTGACGTTGTGTCTCCTCTCATAACTTGTTGGTTCTTCGTCCAAAATACAAATAGTCAAGTTGATGTAGCAGTCTAGCTTGTATGTGATGAACGGGTTAATGATTTATGCCGCATCAACTTCTATGATTACTTTGTTTGAGACATTAGAATTTAATTTTACAGTTTCCTTTTCGTTTCCAGTTCATTGCACCGTGAGAAACCTTATAAACATTTCTTTGTTGAGTTTGTCTATTTAGAAACATTTCTTTGTTTAATTTAGTTTGGTTTGAGATCGTTTCTGGCTTTTATGCACCTTATCGAACCAGATTTATTTCCTTTCTTATATGCAATAAAAATTGACTTGATAATCTCTCTGTTTTGTTTAGGGGATTGAGAAATTTAAGAAAGCTGCTCAGGAACTTGAGGGGAAGACATTGAGTGGGCAGGTCAGTGTTATGCTGAATTTATCTTACTCTTATCTTGAATAGGAGTTTTGTTTCCTACCTAAAATAAGAGTGAAGAAATAACATCATGTTTATCCCTAGTTCAACTAGTGGGGAAAGATTTGTTTTCTTCACATTGCCACTAAATTTGCTCCATATTATATCTTTGGAGTATAAGTTTCATTGATTTGGTCACTACATTGCTTAAGTTTTGATTGCAGTTGATTTTCCAAGATAGCTTCAACTCAGATTTCTGAAATGACAAATTAATGCATGTTTTATCCATATCACGAGTTAGAACACTGCTGGGCCTTAGATATCTGCAATTGAAAATTTCACCCCATTAACACAGAAGCCAAGACAACAAGATATTTTGGATTTCTTGCCCAATCTGTATAATAGTTAGAACTAACCTTGCACTTTCATAAAGTTGAAGTTTATTTGCTTGGTAACTGATGCTAAATGCAGATAACATAGATATTGAAATTAGATAGTGCACAAGAGTCAAGACAAGGTTTCATGAAGCGGACAACATAACGTAAAGACAAATAACAAATGTTTGAGTTGTCATTAAAATTATATTGCCCTAGGAAAAATATTTATTTCCTTTGGGGAATTGACGTTAATAGCTTATCTGTTATGGTATTAACTCTGTTACTGTTCTGGCTGTAGGATGCTTTCATCTTGTGGGATACATATGGTTTCCCATTAGATTTGACTCAGGTACATGGAGTTCATCAATGTTTTGTTGTGCTAATATTTTGTGTATGCATCATACTTAAGGATTTTTCCTGCAGTTAATGGCAGAGGAAAGGGGCTTACTAGTGGATGTCGATGGCTTCAATAATGCCATGGATGAGGCAAGGGAAAGATCAAGGAATGCTCAATCTAAGGTATTATGTTTTTGCTTTGTATTTTCACTGTCTTATGTCCACATTCTAAATAACCTGTTTCCTTGATAGTGGGGCTAGTTACAAATTGGAGATCATAGAAGCCTGATGTACAAAATGTTGTAACTGGCTCTTTAATGCAACAGAAAATGAATTTTCAAATGGGTTGGCACTAATGTCAATTTTATTCCAATGTTCTCGCAGCAATCTGGTGGTGCTATTAACATGGATGGTGATGCTACCGCGGCATTGCACAAGAAGGGGATTATTGCAACAGATGATAGCTTCAAATTTGTTTGGTTCAAGGTTAATGAACATGCATTGCTTTTATTATTTCCTCGTCCTTAGATATTTGATGCTTTACATGCTTTCTTTTAGTTGTTAGCAACTAATGTTTATTCCATGATACAAAGAAACATGTCAAGCTCTGAAAAATTAGTTATTGGCAATTGCATATATTGCTCTTAGATTTTTTAATTTTATCATGGCTTAGAACGCCAAAAATGTCTTTAAGGTCAATTCTTTTGTAAAAATCAATTACAATTGCAAAGGAAGATTGCAAGAATAGTTGGAGTGCCTACATGGCTGACAGACTTCCTGTTTTAGTCACATCTCTCAGGACTTCTTTTTTTGTGATTTAATTGACTCATTGGTTTAATTCTAAAATGACCATTCAACTGTGTGGATTTGATTATTGTAGTCACATCCTTTTACTTTTGTTAGAATTTGTCAAATTTCACCAAGGATACAAGTTTGCGCCTCTAAGGGGTGATTTAGATCTATTTTGAGAGAATTCCTTTCTCCTTGATTGTCAGGGATTAGAAGGCTTACTGTGATACATGATATTTTGTTTGTTCTGCTAGTTTGTAATTATGTTTTACTCCTGATATGGAATGAACTTTATTTAAATAAAGTTACCTTAAAAATAGAACTTTGGGGATTGCACCAGTCAATTTTATTTGGCACATTTCTTTGTATACCCATCTTTTCAGGGCCATGAAAGTTCAATAAAAGCAATTTACACTGGTTCTGAATTTTTGGAATGTGCTTCTGGCGGTGGTGATGTCGGTGTAGTTTTGGAGTCCACAAGTTTCTATGCTGAGCAAGGTGGTCAGGTATTTTGCGAATGTTTTATAAATTACTGCTGAAAATGTGTGTCCAAAAGTCTTTGTTGTTAAATATATACACACACACGTTTTTTTGTAAGAAACAAAGAAATTTCAAGGAAATGGAAAAAAAAAAATCTGAATTTTTGTCAGTTTTTAGTTTAATATATAGAAATTAATTATTTTAAATAGGATGTCTTTTGAATTTGGCGCTTGTAAGATTTGAACCAGTTCTGTTTAAGGAAGTATTTTCTTCCTGATCTAGTTTGCTTATCTCTGTACTGAGTATAAATAATATAAACCTGAGTCCATTGAGATTGTTTGCTTGCATCAAGGTTTGTTTGTAGATCTGAGCTGGAAGTGGGGCAAATTTTGCGTGCGCACTGGCATATATGTATGTGCATAATAGGATATATAAGTATTATTATTAGGTAAACATATGGAACAAGTAGGCAAAAGAGTGATCTTATAACTTATTTGGAGGGATCGGGATTGTTATCTTGTAAATCGTTCTTTAAGTTTTGTTTCTTGTTTTTTTTTTTTTTTTTTTTATATATCTGTAATCATTCCTCTTCCTATTTTAAATCTTGTAATTCTATTTGGAAGTCCTCGATTCCTACTAAATTCAAGTGTTTAAGTGGCTGTTGGCGCTTGGTAACTCATGAAATGTTGCAAAGGAGAAACCCTCATCTTTCTCTTTCTCCAGGATGGTTTGCTGGGGGCAAAATGAATCTTTTGATCTTCGTTTCCTTCAGTTTCCATGGTCCCTGCTTGATATAAAGTATTGGTGGTGCGGGTGTGGGGTAGTTGTGTTGCATTGCTTGGGTGATTCCAGGCGAATTTGTTAATCTGTTGAATGGTAATTTTAGTTTGCGGAAGAAATAGTAGATGCAGTGAGTCATTGGAATGTAGCTGTACTAGTGGTCACATGGGCATTGTGGCTAGAAAGGAAAAAACATATTTTTGAAAAGTGGAGGAAGATAATGGAGAGGTTTGGGAATGAGTTGAACATTCGCTAGCTTTGTCAGTTTTCAAGATCAAGGGATTTGCAATCTTTCTCTTTTCTGATTTGTTGAGGGGCTGGGACAATTTTGTAACGGGACTCAGTTTGGGTGTTTCTTGTTCTTGGTGTTGTCTGTTTTTGTTTTTGTGTCGTTTTTCTATTAGGACTCTTTGTCCACTGCTTTACTTGAACAGGTACTTTTCTTTGTTATTAATAAAGTCGTTTTTTCTAAATAACAAAAAGAGAAGGCAAACGAGTGTTTAAAACTCGGATTGAGTTTTGTGAATATGAGCACGTTAAGTTATCTTGCTTCTTTGCGCATCTTACATTGTTGTTCTGGTTGTAGATTTTTGATACCGGAGCACTTGAAGGTCCTTTTGGCTCATTTGAAGTTGTTAATGTTCAAATTTTTGGAGGTTTTGTTCTCCATATTGGTCATTTCTCTAACGAGAGTGGAAAGTTCTCTGTGGGTGACAAAGTAACTTGCAAGGTAATTTATTCTGTTATCTGAAGACTGAATGCAGTTGTCAGTAACCCACTTAGCATGTGGCATGCTCTTTATGTTTGTGTGTAATACTTATGCAGTAAGTGAACTGCATATACGGTTGTGTCAATGCGAGCATATGTCTAAACTGTATTTTAACTCTCTTGCACAGGTTGACTATGACAGACGTACGCTCATTGCCCCAAATCATACCTGCACGCACATGCTGAACTTTGCTCTTAGGGTATACTCAAATAACATAAGATTCGTAATTTTTATTTTCCTAACACAGCCGTGTTCTTAAACATCCTGTGATATGATTGCAGGAAGTACTTGGGAATCATGTTGACCAGAAGGGCTCTATTGTTCTTCCTGAAAAATTGAGATTTGATTTTTCTCATGGTAAGATTGGCCTAACTTGCTGAGTTAGATTATTTATATTAGATTATCTAAATTTTAGGCCGTTTAACAGGGTTTAAACTTTAATAGGTAAGCCAGTAGATCCAGAAGATTTAAGAAGGATTGAATCTATTGTGAATGAGCAAATTGAAGCAGAATTAGATGTTTATGCCAAGGAGGTATCCCTGGCAGATGCAAAGCGCATTAATGGTTTGCGAGCTGTCTTTGGAGAAGTAAGTTTCTTATGTTGATATTGTTCTCTTCACATTTTCTTTTTCTTAGTTTTGCTATTATTTATTTACTTTTGGAAAACAATATCCGGATTATGTTATTTCAAAATGTATAAATGTAGGTCTACCCTGATCCAGTTAGAGTGGTAGCGGTCGGGAGAAAAGTTGAGGATCTTCTGGCTGATCCGGAAAATGATGAATGGTCATCAATTTCAGCAGAACTGTGTGGAGGTGAATGCTTGTAGTTGTTAAACTTTTATTGGGATCTGTATCAATTTCAGCAGAAATGTTTTTCCCTGAAGTTTGGCTTTCTTGTCACTGTTAAACACTTTTGGATATGCAATAGGGACCCATATATCAAATACAAGAGAAGCTAAGGCTTTTGCCCTTTTATCTGAGGAGGGAATCGCGAAAGGAATTCGAAGAGTAACTGCTGTCACAACGAACTGTGCTTTTGAGGCAATTAAGTATTCCAACTCACTTGAGCAGGAAGTAGATGATGCGTCGAAGGATGAAGGAAGCTCGCTAGAAAAGGTAGTAATTCCACCACCTCCCCCTTTTCCTCTGCCTTCTGTTGTTTTGTTTATTTAATTTTCCTTTTCTGCTCCATTTTCATAGAAATTGTTATATAAGCTGTCCATCCATACTATAGGCTTGAACATGTCTTAAACTTTTTTTTTTTTTTTTTTTCCTATGGTTTAATTAATGCCGCTAGTTATTCCATTATTTGACTACTTTTGTGTAACAGTTATGTTGTACGTCTCTTGTTTGCTTAATTTCCCTTGGATTGTACTTTCAATATCATCATCCATCTTTCCATATATTTCCTTGGTGTATTTGCGACCCTTGGACCCAGCGATTGGGTAGGACTTGGCCCGGTCAAACCTTATACTTCTTAGTTTGGTTACCTATGCTTTATGTTTTTGTATATTTCCTCGCATCCAATATTTGTGATATTCCCTTTGTTTAGGCACATGTTTTGGTACATCATGAATCAAATGGTTGTCATATAACATAGCAGAATATCTGTTCCCTTGTTTTTGCTTTAGTTTTGGTATATTTCATGTCTACTTTTAATCACACTGCATGTTACTAGTATTCTTACAATTAATGCAGCTGATAATATTGTCTTTTCAGAAAGTTGCTTCTTTAAAAAATCGTGTGGATTCTGCACTAATCCCTGCTGCCAAGAAAGCTGATATTAGGAGCAAGATTGCCCTTCTTCTGGTATTGCAACTAGGCCAATTACAAACTTTTTTTGCCCTTCTTCTGGTATTGCTCCCTCTATTCTTCTGCTTAATCTTGTTCTTGAATGGCTCTAACAGAACCAAGTGAAAAAGGCGCAAAAGAAGATTGCTGAAGAAAATCTTCAGAAAGCTATCCAGGTTACAACTTTGATTGCTGATAATGCTGTGTCTGAGGGAAAGGCATTCTGCATATGCAATGTTGATGTTGGCTTGGACGTAAATGCAGTCCGAGAAGCAGTCTCAAAAGTTATCAAGGACAAGGTAGCTCTTGTTACTTTTGTTTTTCTTCATCGATTCCAAAACAATTTTATGCTTAAAAAAACTCACATTCATCATGCAAATCCTATAAAACTTCAATGTATGAACAGGGCGACCTTTATGAACTTTATGATTTATATACAAGTAATATTTGACCAAGTTGAGCCAATGAATCTGAACAAAATACAAAAATGTTGGTGGTTGGACAACAGGGAATATCTGCTATGGTTTTTAGCACGGACGTTGCTACAAATAAGGCAGTCGTATGTGCTGGAGTTCCAGAGAAAGGAGACAAAAGCAAGCTATTGGATGTGACTGCCTGGTTGACGACATCTTTGGAGCCCCTAAAGGGAAGGTGTGGCAAGGGAAAAGGTGGACTTGCTACCGGCCAGGTTGGTTGTTATCTGGATCTCTTGGTTATGATTGATATTAACCATTTTGCAACGAAACAATCATGATAGGCATAGGAAACATATTTAAGCCATTTGAAAGCTATTAAAAATTGAAGAGATACTCAAACTTTAATTTCCCATTTGATCACCACTTCAAAATAATCCTTCTTTTTTATTTTTTATTTTTAAATAAAGGAAAATGGCTGGTGGCCATGGTTGATGCGTTGGTCAACTAGGTTTGGAAATTAGTAATGGACGGCCGAGTCAACTAGTAATTGACCAGTAAATCGTTGATTGATCTTGGTTAAACACCAATCATATCAGTTGGTCAATCACTAGTTGACCACCAAGTGCTTAATCACTAATTAATCCTTTTTAAGAAAATCGCCGGTTTCCTAATCTAACAAAACTGGGGACATTTATTAAAGACATCCAATATGAGTTTTCTTCAAACTTCTGGTTTTTATTTGCATCTAGTTTAGAACTATGTTTTCTTGATATCAAAGTTAGACTTGTAATATAATATAAGATAAGTACAAAGAATTTTCGTGGGTGCAAAAAACCTCCTGCACCCTTTCTTTCTTCTTGGTTATGCCAGATGCAAATGACTCATCTCTTTTGTGCGTTCGCATGTTTTTTCGTGTTTTGCATAGTCAATATCATAGATTTCTGAATTGGTTTGCAAAATACAGGGGACAGATGCATCAAATGTACAAGAGGCCATGTCTCTTGCATCATCGTTTGCGTCGTTGAAATTGAGATGAAGAATCCCATGAAGTTCTTTCTGGAGCAAGCACGGGTGTTGTTCGAGCTTCCACCCAACGGAAGATGAGAGAAAGGATGCCGAATCAGTAACTTATTTTGAGAAGCTGTCATTTGGAGATATTTCCTTGAATGCCACCTCAAGAATTACTTCAATCTCACAAAGTTGTTGCATTAACACAAATATGTATTCATAGGAAAACACATTGTTTATCAGTGTAACTGATGTTTTATTGAGCAACATGACCTCACTTACCTATTATTTTTGCTGATGTGAGTTTGTCAAAAACAATTATACTTCCAATTTTCTGTTCCTTTTTTTTTTTTTTTTTTTTTTTGGGTTTTAAATCTATTATTTGCCACATTTTCTAGAGCAAATTGATTTACTTGGTAAGTGGATTAGCTTAAGCAAATTTATTGAAGATGAAGATAAATCAAAGGGAAAAAATTGTACAGAAAAAATTTCGGCCATTTATGCAAAATACTCATGGCTAAATCCTAGTAATGCTTGGTCTTTTACTAATGTGGTTAAATTATCTTTGTTGGGATTTGCCATGTTTAAGACTTTTATTAAAGAGTAATTGACCTAAATAGTTCTTGAATTCTTTATAAGGTGATGATTTGATTCTTGTTTTTCTAATTTTGGTCAAGATAATTCTAAGCTCTTTAAATATTAGTAATCTGAGTCTTTTCCATTCAAGTCCGTTAAATTTTTAACAGAATGAGTCACGTGATCCATCACAAGAGCCTACTTAATTTAAAAAAAAAAAAAAAAAAAAAAAAAAAAAAAAAGAAGAAAAGAAAAAGAACTAAGTTCCCTTACCCAGCCCCTACCCCCAGCTGATCTAGTCCAAGTTTTCAATGTTGAAGCCACCACCATTGTCGGATGCCACAGATCTAGTGCCTCTTCGCCTAGATCCATCGTCCTAGACTTGTGAGTCTCCGTTGTGCCGTCGTAGCCTAATCTTAGTCGTGCTGATACCGACGACGACAAGCCACCACCATCAGCCCTACGATCCCTTACACACCAATACCAAAACCCCAAATTCTGATATTTCTCCCACAAAGCACAAAAATAAACATCAAATGCACAATTCCAAAACAAATTCCAAAAAAAAAAAAAAATTAATGAATCAAGAATTAGAAACCATGAAACCAATCAAAATTTCCCACAAAAAAAAAAAACAAAAAACAAAAAAAACAAAAAACAAAAACAAAAACAAAAAAAGAATTTGGGGGAAAAAAAAAAAGCCCAAAACTGAAAAACGCACTTTTTCAGCAGAGACGGAGATCTGGTGGGATCTCGCGAGGAAATAAAGATCTAGATCTGTCTCGGCCATCGTAGTAGAGCTTTTCTTCGAAGTTTCATGATGGATTCATGGTGAAGGCCCATCGAATGGCGTTGTTTGTGCGATTGTAGAAGAAAGCCAAGTCTGCTGCTTGTCATCGTCGTTGGAGATGAGAGGGCTGGTGAATGAAATGGCGGTGTTGTTGTGATGGTGGTGGCGGGAGAGAGAGAGACTGAGAAAGGGAGGCAGTAGTGGAGGAGAGACCAAAGTCTAGGTTTTTTTTTTTTTTTTTTAATGAGTTTTATTTTTGTTTTTGTTAAATTAAATTAATTATTAGATTATTAAATACCCTCATAAGTTAGATTACATGTATCGCACATGACTAATTCTGTTAGAAATTTAACGAACTTGGATGGAAAATACTAAGATTACCAATTTTCAGAGAATTTAGGGTTGTCTTGGCCAAAATTAAAAAAATAGGGTCCAAATCGTCACCTTAAAAAGAGTTTAGGGACCATTTGGGCTAATAACTCTTTATTAAATGTTGGTGTTTGGTAACTAATTTTTATTTGAGTAATTGGCCTAAATAATCTCCAAACTTTTTAAAAGGTGATAGTTTGATCCCTAAATTTTTTTTTTTTTTTTTTTGAAAATAGGAGTAATTTGACACCTATTTTCTTGGCTATTTTAGTCTTTTTCCATCTGGTTCTATTAAAACACTCACGAAATGATCACGTGAGAAGCACGTTTTGTGCTTGTTGAAGGAAAATACCCCTAAAAAGATAAAAATACCCTTATTTATATCAATTAAAAAAAATAAAAAAAATTTAAAAAGAGAGAGAGAGATGAATTAAAAATCAAACCTAGCCCCCTCCTTTTTTCTCCTCCCCTCCCTCCTTCTATCTTACAAGTCCGACGTTGGCTCCGGTCGTCTATCCCTCCCTCCCCCCTAGATTCGACGCCGGAGACTGAGAGACCGTCTCTCTTTCTCTTGCCCTTCCCTCCCCTCCCTCTCCCCCCTAACAGATCAGATGCCGGACCACCCCCCCCAAGATCCGACGCCAGATGCCGAGGATTGCCCTCATCTTCTTCATCGTCGGGTGATTAACGCCTAAAGATGCACTCGTAAAGCGGTCGATTGTAACACAGATCAGGTGGTTGTATCCACAGGGAGGCGACAACAAAACAAATAATATTATTAGAGTTAAATGTTAAAAAGACAAGGAATAAATAATAAAAAGTGCATACATTTTTGGTGGATTTTTGTGATAGAGAAAATAAACAAAATACGAAAGAGATAAAATTTAGGTAGAGAAAAATTCAATATTAAATGAGGTAAGGCTTTGTGAATCCTTCATATGCTTTGTTTTCTAATTTGAATTTAATCTTCGATTTATGACTCAATTGCACGCTTTATATCCCAAACAAACAATCGAAAAATATAGAATTAAATATCAACAAAAATAACAAAAGTGTTTCGGTGGATTAAATCTTTATGTTGAAACTAAACGGATTCATCATTACAAGTTATCCAAAATTGACAAAGTACCATTTTTAGGAAATTGCAGTAAAAAGACAACTCATAAAACAAATCTTTGTCAAAACAGAATGTGACAATATTACATAACCAAAGTATGACTGAATTTCAATAAAATATTGGTACAAAATATTTTAAATAGAAAAATGAGATGAAGAAATTCAATATACTAAAACATATAATTTTTACAAACAAAAAAAAAAAATCAAACCCAAATTGGGTCACTCCACACATGAATTCATCACTAGCCTCACCAAAATGTCTATCTTAACTTGCAATTCATCTTACAAAATTCTAACAAGAAAACATCAGATCAAAATGTAAGATGAAAAGAAAATATTGCTTGCTGCAAAGGCCTTGCTTTTATAGGCCTTGAATCCATTTGGTCATGGAGAGAAATTTGGCCTACGAAATTTGCCACCCAGCTGGTAAATTAGCTGAAGACTCACAGCCAGTTGGAGGGATTCGCACATGTGTAGTAGGAGACAAGGCTGGATTCTTGAGTCTGAGATTTCGCGGCCCAGCTGGGAGGGAAGTCTGGCCCAGAGCTTTCGTATGTGTGGAAGCAAACCTGCAAAAGGAAAGGAAGAAAAGAAAAGAAAAGAAAAGAAAAGAAAGAAGAAAGAAAAAATAAAACAAGCCAAAATTAAATTAAAATTAAATATTTACAAAGTAAAATATTTTGAATTAATATTATGAATATACTCAATTAAAACTTAAATTATCAAATAAATTATATAACAAAAAGTGTATTTTTGTATACTTATCACAAACCCCAACCAGCTTATTGCTAGTATCTAGCAATTCAAGTGCAAGAAAAATCATGTCATGATAAATAAAATTGAGTTGGAATTTCGCAAAGCTGTCAAAACAGAGGTGTGTCTGTGCTTCAAACCAGAACCTTCTTACCACAAACCAAAACACACTTAGATTTGAAAATTCAGCAAGTAAAAGTCTCAACTCCATTGTCCTCATGGATGTTGGAAATATTTTGATTTAATGTCTTCTTTTCATGGAGTTGGAAATGAATCAGAAACTACTCAAATGTTAGATGGGTCATTTTGGACAAGCAGATAAACAGATATTGATTAAAAGATAGGTGAGCCAACTGTTTAGAACATTCCACCATACTTACCATAAACCAGCTTTCGGGATTTCATTATAGTCGGAAGAAAACTAACAACTTATTGAATAAACAAAGAGAAAATACAACAAAAATTAAATAAAAGAATTTCATCATTTTTTTCTCTTTCTTTTTTTTTTTTGTTATTATATTTTTTTTCTCTGTCTTTTTTTTTTTTTGGGTTTTTTTTTTTGCTAATATATTCATGAGATCACAGATAACTACAAAACAAATCCATAAAAAAGATAACAATGATAAAGTTCCTATCTGACAAAAATTGTCCCTCAAGCAGATGTATCAATCATACCACAAAACCATGTAGTGTTGTTCTAAACAGTGACTAAAACCAACTCTAAAGATCAATGAATGTTCAAAAGCTATTTTCCCTACACTCATAACTTACAAAAATGAAACACTTAAACTTGAGAATTTTCTCAACTACAGTGCATTCACAACCATCTTATCATAAGGTTTGGTGACGTGCGCAAGTACTTTGAAGTTATTCCTTAGTAACGAATTATAGCACGATTGACTCAAACAACATCCTGAAATCATGTTTATACAACCGCAAGATTTTCAACTCAAAATTGTTCATACAAACACAAAATTCTTTATGCATGAATATGCATACCACCCCCAACTAAAAGCAGATAGTGTCCTCAATATCTTAACATGCATGCAATATGAAAAGAGCAGGGATAAAAGATACTTGAGTGATGTGTGGTCAAAACAAGCTGGGGTGATCCTCAAAAACACACAAAATATTAAAGAAAACACAACAAACAAATAAATAAATTAAAGTAAAATAAAAGAAACCAAAGATGAAATATGGTACAAGGGAAGGGTGTTGAGCTTACTACTTAGGATTGATAGACCGGGTTGTGAAGGATAATCTCCTCAACTTGACTTACCTGTTCCATGTAGTTTTTCAGTCATCGACCATTTACGTTTAGAATCCTCCCCTCGTTTGGGTCCTCGATTTCAATAGCACCGTTGGGAAAGACTTGTTTGATGACAAACGGACTAGTCCACCATGACCTCAACTTGTCCGGGTAGAGATGTGGGCGGGAATCATAAAGATAAACCCGTTGGTTTGGCTCAAAGTTCTTTCTCATGAGCAAGTTATCCGGAGCCTTCTTCATTTTCCCCTTGATCTTGGAATTGATGACTGGAATGTTGGCTAACTCATCAAGGCCAAAGTTTTCATATTCAGAATTTTGGAGAAGGTCTTTAGGATTATTGGAATTTCCTTGCAGATGAACCTTCTTCGGAACGAGTGTGTTTATCATGAAGGTTTGGTGACACTCGTCGTCATCTATTAATTGTTTTTCAACGTGAAAAATATTCACCTTAAGAGTCATGTTCCCAAAAGATATCTTCATGAGACCATTCCTACATTTGATGAGAGCATTCACTGTGGCAAGGAAAGGTCTTCCTAGGATGATGGGTTTTTGACTCCATGTTCACCATGGATTCAATGTCCAAAACAAGAAAGTCCACAGGATAATAGAACTTATTGATTTGCAGCAAAACATCTTCCATTATTCCTTATGGTTTCTTGATGGAATGATCGGCCAATTGTAGAACCACATGTGTGGGCTTAATCTCTCCAAGACCTAGTTGCGAGTAGACTGAATAGGACATGAGGTTGACACTTGCTCCTAATTCGAGTAAAGCTTGGCCGAATTCATGTGTCCCTATTTGACAGGAGATTGTGGGACAACCAGGATCTTTGTACTTTGGCGGTGTCTTTTGCTCGATCACCACGCTCACTTGTTCTGTCAAGAATGCAGTCTTCTTGATGTGGTGCCTCTTTTTCATGGCGCATAGATCCTTGATGACTTTTGCATAAGCCGAAACTTGTTTGATCACATGTAATAAGGGAAGATTAATCTTCACTTGTTTCAAGTGTTCTAGGATCTCACCATGGTTTTTTCGGTACTTTTCCAATGGAATAGAGAGCTTGTAGGAAAGGCACCTTTATCGGAATGCTTTTCTCAACTTCCTTTGCATGAAGGTCTTCTTTGTTGCTGGAAGTGATGACATCCATGATGTTGCTGGTCGGTTCTTCATGAATTATGCCACTTTGAGTCATGATTGCATTGACTTCCTTGATATTTTAAGCATTAGGAGTAGAGGTTTGTGCCATTTGTTGTCCCATTTGGGCGGGTTATGCCTGAGATGGAAGCTTTCCTCATTCATGAATGGCCAAGACATTGGTCAGCTTGGAGATTTGACTTTTGATCTCCTTGTTTCTTCCACCATTTACTCCCACCTTTTGCTTTGTGTCTCTATGAAGGCTTGCAAGGTATCTTCAGGAGAACTTCTTATTGGTTGATATTGGGGAGTAGAAAATAGCTTTGGTGGATGTGCTTGCTGCTCAGCTCTCCATTGCTGGTTGGATGATTGTGCTTGCTAACTTGGGTCCCTCCAACTGAAATTTGGTTGGTTCTTCCAACCAGGATTATAGGTTTCAGAGTAAGGTATGTGATACGTCTTGTATGACCCTAAGGCGTTGCATTGTTCCTCGTATACCCCCCCTCATTTCACCGTAGTTTGGGCAATCCTATGGTTGGTGTTCCACACTTCCACACACAAAGTATGGTTCCTGTGATTCGTCTCTAGCAACCGAATGGATCCTTCTACCATCTTTGGATTTCAGGGCCTCAACTTGCCTTGTTAGGGCCTCAATCTCGGCTTTGAGGTTGTCCTCCTCCTTTAGATGGTAGACTCCAACTGGTTGGGACCTACTGATGCTCTCAGTAGCACTCAGCCCGGTCCATGTATGGGCTTGTACGACTATGTCATTCAAGTACTCAATAGCCTCATTAGGGTCTTAGTGCAGAAACTCCCTGTTGCACATTATCTCAACAAACTGGTGCTCTCGGATTGTAAGTCCTTAATAGAAATAGTTGACCATGCACCAAGTCTCGTACCCATGGTGGGGAAACATGTTCAACAGATCCTTAAACCATTTCCAGACTTGATATAGAGTTTCGTTGTCCTTCTGAGAAAATGTTGAGATCTGTCGTTTGATACCGTTGGTTTTATAGTGTGGAAAGTATTTGTTGAAAAATATTGCCGTCATTTCTTCCCACGATCCAATGGACCTAGGCTGAAGAGAATATAGCCAGCTTTTGGCTTTGTCTTTAAGAGAGAAGGGGAAAACTTCAATCTCACAAAGTTAGCAGCATCAACTCGGCTATGGAAAGTGGCCACCACCTCCTTGAATTCTCGAATGTGAATATACAGGTTCTCGTTTTCAAGCCCATGAAAAGATGGAAGAAGTTGAATCATGTCGGGCTTGAACTCTTGACTCGGCATATTCGGTGGGAGCATGATGCATGATGGGGTGGCCTTGCATGTCGGGTGAAGATAATCCTTCAACGTCCTTTGTTGATTGTCCTCGTGTTATGCCATCACTATCGGATTTAGACGTAAAGTTGCTAATGACGAAGTTGGAGACAAAGGGATAGTAGATGAGTTGGAAAAGGCTTCGGATGACGTTCCACTTGGAGCTTGTTCGAACTCTAGCCTTCTTATGAATCTCCTTAATTTGTCTCTAGGATGATGTATTCACCCATTCGATTTTTTTAAATTTTTTTTGAACTTCACGATTTTAGCTTGGTAAACAATAACGTGTAATTACCATAAATAATATCTTCTAAGAACGTTCCCAGGAAAGATTGGTGGGGCAAGGCCTCTTCAAAAACCAACCTCCTAGACAGAACTTCTTTAGATTCAACATCTTCACGAAATTTCACAGTGTTCCCAAAATAATTTCAAAAGTATTTAAATTTTATTCTAATTTATGATATAACGAACTAAACCAAAACTAACTTAAAAAGCCAAAAACTAGCCTAAATTATCAACCTAATAAAAATCCTAAAGTTTGCATTAAAAAAAAAATGGCGCCAAAATTTGATTAATGCCCAAAGATGCACTCGCAAAGCAGTCGATTGTAGTACAGATTGGGTGGTTGTATTCACAGGGAGGTGACAATAAAACAAATAATATTATTAGAGTTAAACGTTAAAAAGACAAGGAAATAAATTAATACAAAGTGCAAATATTTTTGGTAGATTTTTCTGATAGAGAAAATAAACAAAAAAAAATGAAAGAGATAAAATTTAGGTAGAGAAAAATTCAATTATAAATGAGGTAAGGCGTCGTGAATCCTTCGTATGTCTCGTCCTCCAATTTGAATCTAATCTTCGATTTATGACTCAATTACACGCTTCATATCCTAAACAAACAACCGAAAAATATGAAATTAAATATCACAAAAATAGAAAAAGTGTTTTGGTGGATTGAATCTCTATGTTGAAACCAAACCGATTCATCATTACAAATTATCCAAAATCAATAAAGTACTTTTTTTAGCAAATTGCAATAAAAGACAACTCATAAAACAAACATTTGTCAAAACAGAATGTGACAATATTACATAAACAAAGCATGACTGAATTCATATAAAAATATTGGCACAAAATATTCTGAATAGAAAAATGAGATGAAGAAATTCAATCTACTAAACATATAATCTTTACAAACCAAAAGAAAATCAAATCCAAATTGGATCACTCCACGCAGGAATTCATCACTAGCCTCACCAAAATATTTATCCTAACTTGTAATTCATCTCACAAAATTCTAACAAAAAAAGATGAGATGAAAATGCAAGATGAAAAGAAAATAAAAGAAACTAAGCCAAAAAATGTTGAGGGAAAAAAAAAAAACGTCCTTTACTTGCTACAAAGTCCTTGCTTTTATAGGCCTTGAATCCATTTGGTCATGGCTAGTAAATTAGCTGGAGATTCACAGCCAGCTGGAGGGATTTACGCACATGTGGTAGGAGACAAGGCTTGATTCTTGGGCCTAAGATTACGCGGCCCAGCTAGGAGGGAAGTCTGGCCCGAAGCTTTTGCATGCGTGGAAGCAAACCTACGGAAGGAAAGGAAGAAAAGAAAAGAAAAGAAAGAAAGAAAAAAAAGGGGGAAAAGAAAAATAAAAATTAAATAAACAAAAATTAAATTAAATTAAACGTTTTCAAAGTAAAATATTTTGAATTAATATTATGAATATACTCAATTAAAACTTAAATTATCAAATAAATTATATGAACAAAAGTGCATTTTTGTACACTTATCACTGGGCCCCCGCCTTCGCTGATGAGTGTGAACGATCCCCTTACCTCCCTCATGCCCATTCTCGACGCCCTCTCCCTCGCACAACCTAGATCTGGGTCTGCTAAGAGCTCCTCCCCGCATCAACTTCTCCGTCATATAGCCCCCGCCTTTGCCGACGAGCGCGAATGAACCCTTTATGCCGAAGGCCACCACCTCTCAAATTGCCACTACTCACGAGCTTTCTTCCGCCACCCCCATACTCGTGAGTCTCCTTGTGTCAACGCCGAAAGGGGGGGGGGGGAGAGAGGAGAGAGAAATTATAGAATTATTATTTTTGTTTATGAGTTTTTTTTTTTGTTAAATTAAATTTATTAGTAGATTACAAAAATGACCTTTCATATTAGGTCACATGTCTTACACATGATGCATTCCGTTAAAAATTTAACAGTTTTCGACGGAAAGGACTAAAATGGTCAAGAAAATAGGAGTTTAAGGTCATCATAAAAAAAAAGGATCAAACCGTCACCTTTTAAAGAGTTCGGAGACTATGTAGGCCAATTACTCGTTTTATTTTGGTGTGTCATGATCTTAACAAACTAATAATAATGTCAACTTCCCTTAGGTGGGTTGGTAGGGTGTTCATCTTCCTCACTGAATGTTTGGGTTTGAGTCATCACTATCGCGTTGGTCGAGGTAAATGGGCAATCCACTTCGTGAGTAATCCATATATAACGCGGGAGGACATCCACCTCCCTGGGATTATTTACGGATTCCAATCTCTACCTTTATAACCCATTTTTTTATTTAAAAAAAAAAAACAAACTAATGGTAATAACTATCATATTCATCATAATTAATAACTCATACACATCAAAGTCATTGAGACTTCGACAGCATTATCTGAACAAAACAAAATGAAATAAAAAAGAGAGAGAAAGATGGGCTTTTTTTATATCGGTCCCCATGAACTTATTGCATAGTTGCATTTTGTATCATAAACTTTAAATTTTGACCATTTACATTTTGAATTTTTAAATTTACTAGCAACTTGTCCCGCATTTTGCATCAATATTAATTTCAAAAAAAATTTTTGCACATGATTTGTGTTTGAATCCAAATTTATTGAGGCTGAGATTTTCAATTAAGTTTTATTAAATTAGAAAATTTTGAAATAATTTAATTTTTTTAAGGGTACAATGAGGCAAAAAAAAAAAAAAAAGGGAAATAATTGACGTAAATAGTCTTGAATTCTTTTAAAAGTGACGGTTTGGTCTCTGTTTTATTTGTTTTTGGCTGAGATAACCCTTAACTCCTATTTAAAGGCCAATACAGTCCTTTTCGTCAAAACTTTGTTAAATTTCTAAAATAATATTGCTGAAATGATCAATTTTATAATAAAAAGACTAAAATATCCTTTTTCCCTTTCATTCCCCCCCCCCCTCTCGCTTTCGCTCCCCCCTCCCCCCAAACGTCCGAACCTAGATCTGGGTTGCATCGCCCCCCTCAACGGGTTTCCAAACCTAGGCCCCCCACGTCCCCTGATGAAGAATTGGACTAGATCCCCATCCCCCCTCCTAATTTAGGTTTACTATTGGAGAGGGAGATGAATTTTAATAATTTTTTTTTAAATTTTTTTAAATTCATTATTCCTAAATTCCTCAAATAATCTTTCAAATTAGACTTAAATACTTGTTAGGTTAGAAATTTTATGAAAAAGACTATAATGATCAATATTTAGAGAGTTTAGAATTATTTTGGTAAAAAAAAAGTAAAATAAAAGTCAAACTATCATATTTTAAAAGAGTTTAAAGATTATTGGGTCAATTACTTAAAAAAAAAAAAAAAAAAGGAAAGAAAGAAAGTAAAAAAGAAGAAGTAGAAGAAGAAGAAGGAGGAAAAAAAAAAAAAAAAAAAGCAAACAAGTGAAGATTCTTCAACAGCGACAGAGAAAGTACAGAAAGGTGAAGCCGTGAGATAGAGCCATGGGAGATGGCGGCGGAACCAGGGGTGTCACGAATTCCAACAACAACAACAGCGGCGGCGGCGGTGGCGGCAGCAACAAGCCGGAGTGGCTTCAGCAGTACGATCTGATTGGGAAGATCGGCGAGGGCACCTATGGCCTCGTCTTCCTCGCTAGAACCAAAACCCCCGGCAACCGCGGCAAGTCCATCGCCATCAAGAAATTCAAGCAGTCCAAGGACGGAGATGGCGTCTCTCCCACCGCCATCCGCGAAATCATGGTAAAAATTTTAGGGATTTTGATTTTTTCCCTTTCTTTCTTGGTTTGTCGGCAGCCAAACAGAGCAATTAGGGTTATAAAATTTTCGATTGTTATTTTGAATTGCTCAGCTGCTGCGGGAGATAACGCATGAGAATGTGGTAAAGTTGGTGAATGTTCATATAAACCATGCGGACATGTCGCTGTATCTGGCTTTTGACTACGCAGAGCATGACCTCTATGTGAGTGATGGTATCATCGACAGCTTAGTGTTCGAGAATACGAGGATTCAGACATGTATTGAAAGTAAGTGACGTAATCCAAATTTTTGTTTCGTTGCAGGAAATCATTAGGCATCATAGGGACAAGGTTAATCAGGCCATCAATCAGTACACTGTCAAGTCATTGCTGTGGCAGCTACTTAATGGGTTGAACTATCTTCACAGGTAATGGAAATGCCATTGCCGATGCTATATATTTAGCATAAAAAGTTATAAAATGGCATATTAAATAGGTTGTTTTAGTTTGTGTTCCTATGTATAATGGTATTTCAAATGCTATATTTATTTTTTGTCATGAATTTCTAGCTTTGGAACTTGTAAAAGGAATTTAAAAAAAAAAAAAAAAAAGATTAAAAGATGGAAATGTTGTAGGTATGAAGTGAAAAAGTCAAGTGCGTCAACCAAGAGCCACCAAATGCCAAAATTTGGCATATGCTATACTTGGTGGTGGCAAAATTTGACACCCAATATAGTGTAGGGCAAAGTTTTGACTGATAATAACATTGCATTGGAGAATGGTTTTCTTACCAAAGGCCGAATTTTGGCATTGTATTGGAGATGCTCCAAGGGTTTTGTTTATGTGAAGCAAATATAAATATATATATATATATATGTAAATAAGTTCTTTGGTTTTTCTGTGCTCTTTAATCCTTATAGGTGAGTTACTTATATACAACTCTTTCTGCAGTAACTGGATCATTCATCGCGACTTGAAGCCGTCTAATATATTGGTATACATGCCTTTAGCAATTGCTTCCTCTGTTATGCAATCCACATATGGCTGTGCGTTTGTGTCTCGTCTAATGTGTATTGACAAGTCTTTATAACCAGGTTATGGGTGACGGAGAGGAACAAGGGGTTGTTAAAATTGCTGATTTTGGACTTGCTAGAATATATCAAGCTCCATTGAAGCCATTATCTGAAAATGGGGTAGGATGCAACCATATCTTTTGCTACTGCTGCTTTGCTCTGTAATTCTATGTGAATGTGTTGCGTGTGTTTGTTTTTATATCTCAATATGAAAGCACACAAACTGGTCTAAGAAGAAGATAATTATTACTTATGCAATTTAAGAAAAAATTCAACCTCAAGATTAGGTTATATCTCTACAAGAATGCGGTCATCACTTGCCTGCACCAGTTTTTTTGCTAATATGTCTATATACTGTTGTCACTTGTACCATGTAGGTATTAGATAGACATCAAAGTGAAAATTCTTCATGATACTACATTATGCATGTGGGCCACACTACTAATATGCCTCTCAAACATAGAGAATGTAATTGAGCTATCGTATGTACTTTTTCTTGTCAGAATCACTTTCAATATACTTCTGTGTGAAACAAGAAAGAGTTAAAGGATTGGATCTTGTACAGCGTAATAATACTATCTATATTTTTACACTAAATAGTCCCATGGAGCTGCCTGAGTGAAAGAACAAGTGGAAAGAGAAACTTATAATCTGAGCTCACTGGAAGACATTTCTTAACAAATTGCAATGCTTCTATTACAGAATTAAATACCACAATTTTCTGATAACTACAAGAGGAAATTTCATTATCTTTCTTGTTATATCTCTAGTCTGTTTGAACATATGCAACTGTTATATTACTAAATGAGCTGTATATTGGATATAAAGTTTCATTAATGTTTAGATATTCTCTTTCAGTAAAGTTAATTTTTACTTGTAGGTTGTCGTAACTATTTGGTATCGTGCACCAGAGTTGCTCCTTGGGGCAAAGCATTACACAAGTGCTGTTGGTATCACTCTACACCAAATTCCATGTTTAATAAGCAAGCATATATTCTTAGCATTTATTGCAGTTTAGGATACAGAGTTCAGTTAAGAATGAGTATTTGGCTAGTCTTATGACTTTATGACTTAGGTGTATGCTGATTTTTGGGGGCTACAACACATGCACGCATTTGCATGGATGATGTGTGTGTGCGTATGGATATCTTTTGTATGGTGGATTCAACTGAGTAGAATAAATCTTCAACTGCATTAATAACTGCCTTTTTGTTAGATATGTGGGCTGTTGGATGCATTTTTGCTGAGCTTTTGACTTTGAAACCACTGTTTCAAGGAGCAGAAGTTAAAGCTACTCCTAATCCTTTCCAGGTATACATATCAAGGGTCATTTGTTTCTTAGTTTACTGTCCTTACCAAATTGGAAGTTTTGGTGATTTGTTTTTCCTCTTGAAAGAGTTCAAGATCTTTTGATTCCGCATAACTTTCTGACATACGTTCCACCTTTTGCAGCTTGATCAACTTGACAAGATATTCAAGGTCTTAGGTACTTCATTTTATTTTGTTGTGCTCCGCCCCTCTGTTTTTCCGTATATGTTGAGGCATGATGTCACTGTTCATTTTTTATCTCATTAGGTCATCCCACTTTAGAAAAGTGGCCAACACTTGCAAATCTTTCACACTGGCAACAAGATTTACAGCATATTCAAGGACACAAGTAGTATGTTCTTGACGTTTAAAGGATTTGAAATAGGCCGTCAAAACAGTTGGTTACATCAAATAAATTTATTTCTTGTTCTTTGTCTTGATTCTCATTCCATTTTCTTTAGTTTGGCAATAACTAATAGTGTTTTTTTTTTTTTTTTTTTTTTTTTTTTTTCATTGTTTCTGTCTGACAGTGAGAGTCATGGGCTTCACAGTTTTGTTCACCTTCCTCAGAAAAGTCCTGCATACGACCTCTTATCTAAGATGCTTGAGTATGTTTACCTTGTAGAGTTGCAAGAAATACTTGTTTAACTCTTCTATAGAATTGGAGTATTGATGGAGATTGTATTTTAGATTCAGTAGTTTCAGTTCCTTTAATTTCTTAACCTTTCATCGTTCATAGAGTTTCAAGAGAACATGTGTCGTATCTAGTAGGTAGCTTGGTTGGATTAGACATCTGACATTGAGAAGCAGCGCTTAAACATTTCATTACATGGACTCAATCATGTTTTCAATTCATCTTTTCTTCTGTTCTATTAAGGATAATAAAAATCTGCAGGAAATCATACTTTTGGAATTGTGATTGTATCTATATGTATATATTGGAGATGTAGGCTCTAAAGATTGAAGGTTTAGGCAAGGGCTTTAGGTTTAGACTTGAGCCACTAGCATAAAAATTAAAAAGAAAAAATAAAAGAAATAAAATGAATATCAAGGTGCCACTTTCAATCCAAGACGGATTAGGAACCATCCTCATCCAGCAGTTACATACATACATACATATATATGTATGTATACTCATGGGCACTCATACATATATCCCTGTAGAAATTCGGGAAAAGAATTCTGTTTTTCATTGAATTACAACTAATAATTTACATCCTAATATATAGACAACAGTGGCTGGCATACCAGTCCACAGAATCAGGAAACTAGAAACCCTACAAATCAGAAATTCCATCAAAATAGAAAAAAGGAAACTACCAAATCTAATTAAGGAAAAACAGTAAGAAAAAAACAGAAACAAAAAAGTCTATTCTAATAACTTCCTAACTAAATACAAGGGTCGGCTACTTTCCACACTCCCTCTCAAGCTGGGTTGTATATATATTATACAAACCAAGCTTGGAGTTCAATTCATCAAAGCTGACCCTGGGCAATGCTTTGGTGAGAATATCAGCAATCTGAAGTTTTGTTGAGACATAGCTTAACTCCACAGTTCCGTTGTTGACCTTCTCTGAGATGAAATGTCGATCAATCTCAATGTGTTTTGTTCTGTCATGATGCACAGGATTTTTGGCTATGCTAATGGCTGCCTGACTGTCACAGAACATCTTGACTGTGTTCTTAGTCTCAACCTTAAGTTCCCTTAATAGCCTTTGAAGCCACATTCCTTCACATGTTCCTAGTGCAAGAGCTCGATACTCTGATTCCGCACTACTTCGAGAGACAACCGCTTGCTTCTTACTCCTCCAAGTGACGAGATTTCCCCAGACGTATGAACAGTAACCTGTAGTTGACCTCCTATCAGTTAATTCTCCTGCCCAGCTAGCATCAGTATACATCTCAACCTCACGGTTTCCAGATTTTTTGAAGAGCAAACCATGTCCGGGAGTCATCTTCAAATATCTCAGAATTCTGTTCACTGCTTTCAAATGGACCTCACTCGGATTATTCATGTGCTGGCTCACTACACTGACTGAGTATGCAATATCAGGTCTTGTGTGTGATAGGTAGATTAGCTTGCCCACAAGTCTCTGATATCTTCCCTTGTCAACTGGATCACTTTCTTCATCTCTGTTTGGCTTTCTGTTGGGATCCATAGGCGTGTCCACAGGTTTACACCTAAGAAAACCAGTTTCTCGCAACAAGTCTAAGACGTACTTTCTTTGGGATATTACAATTCCCTCCTTAGACCGAGCCACCTCCATTCCCAGAAAGTATCTTAGGGTCCCGAGATCCTTGATCTCAAATTCTGTTGCAAGCATCTTCTTGAGTTTACTAATTTCCTCCGAATCATCACCTGTTAAGATGATATCATCTACATATACTATGAGAATGGCTATCTTGTCTACAGAATTGGATTTAACAAACAGTGTGTGATCAGCTTGACACTGATTGTATCCATTTTTAATCACAGTCTTGGCAAACCTGTCAAACCAAGCACGAGGAGATTGTTTCAAGCCATATAAGGATTTTTTTAATTTACATAACAACCTGCTGTTTGAATCATTCTCCAAGCTAGGAGGTATAGTCATGTAGACTTCTTCTTCAAGATCCCCATTCAAGAAAGCGTTTTTAACATCAAGTTGATATAGAGGCCATTCTTGATTCACTGCAAGAGAGAGTAGAACCTGAACAGTATTGAGCTTGGCAACGGGTGCAAAGGTTTCCTGGTAGTCTATCCCATAAGACTGTGTGAAGCCCTTTGCTACAAGTTTGGCTTTGAATCTTTCGACACTTCCATCTGCTTTGTACTTGACAGTGAATATCCACTTGCAGCTTACAGGATTTTTCCCATGAGGTAATTTGGTAAGAGTCCATGTGTCATTACTTTCTAGAGCTCGGATTTCTTCTTCAACCGCTTGTTTCCATGCTGGAACCTCTAGAGCCTCTTGAATAGAGTTAGGAATCTGCACACTATCAAGATTAGACACAAAAGCCCTGTAAGATGGTAGTAACTTCCCATAAGCTACATATTTTTCGATTGGATGACTTGTACACCCTCGGACACCTTTCCTGTGGGCAATTGGCTGATTAGAATCATCAACCAATGGCACAAGAGTGTTATGAGACAAGAGTTCCATACCATTATGATTTTCGGATGCAGGAGGACTTGGTTCAGGTTCTTGACAGTCACGGTTCTGCATAGTGTCCTCTATGTGCTCGGTTGGTCTTCTTCTCCTGGTATAGACACGAAGTTCATGATTATTAGTGTCAAGTTGAGACGGAGGTGGAACATTTCGGTGACAGGTTCTGGAACAGGTTCAGGTTCTTCAATTGGAGTCGGATGAGTGGAAGATGGAGTGAAAGTGTTTGGGGCTAAAGAAGGAAAGTTGGCTGGAGTTTGGAGAAGATCCCAAATTTGATATTCCCTCGAGTTTTCCCCTGAATTTCAGATTTGGGAAAGTAAGATTGGTTTTCAAAAAAGGAAACATCCATGGAGTTGTATACTTTCCTAGTGATGGGAGAGTAACACTTGTACCCCTTTTTGTTAGAGAAGTAACCGAGGAAGATGCATTTGAGAGACTTGGGATCAAGTTTGGTGCGGTGTTGGTGGTGGATGTGAACAAAGGAAGTACAACCGAACACTTTCAATGGTAGGTCAGAAGAAAAAGAACGGATATGTGGATAGACTTTTATGAGAACATGACGAGGAGTTTGGAATTTTAGGACTCGACTAGGCATCCTATTGATGAGATATGTGGCTGAGTATGGCTTCCCCCCAAAAGTGTTTAGGCACATAATTAGAGAACATAATGGCACGGGCTACCTCAAGTAAATGTCTGTTTTTTCTCTCAGCAACCCCATTTTGTTGAGGAGTATCAACACAAGAGCTTATATGAATGATACCATGCTTGGAAAGATAAGGACCAAGAATGGAATTGAAATAATCCTTGGCATTATCTATTTTAAGGACTTTAATGTTGCTTTGAAATTGGGTAGAAATCATGGAATGGAAGGATTGGAAGATGGTGGCTGTTTCGGATTTTTCTTTCATAAGGAATGTCCAAGTTGTTCTTGTATGATCATCTATGAATGACACAAACCATCGAGCCCCATTTATATTTTTTACTCGTGAGGGTCCCCAAATATCACTGTGAATTACAGAAAATGGTTGTGAAGGCTTGTATTGTGAACTACGATAAACATGTCTAGTATGTTTTGCAAGTTGACAAACTTCACATTGGTAACATTTTGAACTTTTATTGATAAACAAATGGGGAAACAACTTTTCAAGGTATGTAAAATTTGGATAACCAAGGCGATAATGCCATAACATGACTTGACTCTTAACTGAAACAGAATTTGAACTAGACACAGAAATACAACTTGACGGGTGAACTTGTCTACCAGGGAGATTACTTTCTTTGAGCAAATATAGGCCACCATGCATCTCAGCACTGCCAATCACCTTCCCCGAATCCACTGCCTGAAAATCACAAAAATTGGAATAGAATTTAGTCACACATTTTAAGTCACGAGTAAGCTTGCTGATTGAGAGTAGGTTCCAGTCTAATTTAGGAACATGAAGGACAGAGTAAAGGCTAAGATCCTTTGTTAATTGGACTGATCCGGTTCTTGCTACTGGTGAGAATGAGCCATCAGCTATTCGGACTGCAGAGTGACTAGTACATGGATTGTAATTTCTGAAAATGTTGATGTCTCCAGTCATGTGATCCGATGCCCCTGAGTCAACTATCCAAGGTTTTGATACACTATTTTGGACATTAAAAGCATAGGGTGTGATACCTTGGTGTGCTAAAAAACTGGTAGGTTGCTCGGCAGAGGATTGTGGTGCTTGCCCGGAATTGGAAACCTGACCAATCATTTTCTGTATTGCCTCAATTTGCTCCTTGGTGAACGGACTGAATTCTGAATTGTTTTCTGTTGTAGCCACAGCATGTGCACGGTTCTCTCTTTCATTTCGCTTACTAGATGGTTTCCAATCTGCAGGTTTTCCGTATATCTTCCAGCAATTCTCCTTTACATGACCAGGTTTCTTACAATGGTCGCACCATGGTTGTCCTTTCCGGGTCGTATTGTTTTGAGAGGAATTGTGAGTGTACAAGGCTGACCCTTCAACAGCGGTTGTGGTATGGATGTCTGTCATCATCAGTTTCCTTCTGCTTTCCTCTCTACGGACTTCTGCAAAAGCCTCCCGAATAGTTGGAAGAGGTTTAATTCCCATGATTCTCCCCCTTACTTCGTCTAGATCTTTATTGAGGCCAAGAAGAAATCTGATAGTCCTTTTTTGTTCAACAATTTTCCTGTACAAGGCAGCGTCATCAGAACACTTCCAAGAATAAATCTCGTACATGTCTAATTGCAGCCAATAGCGTGTGAGATTGTTGAAATATTGAGTAACACTCAATTCTCCTTGCCGTAGATCATACAATCTGGTCTCAATCTCAAATAATTCTGAGGAATTTTCAGTGCTGGAATAAGTTTCGCGCGCTGCCTCCCATATCTCCTTGGCTGTCCGAAATAGCAAAAAATTTTCCCCAACCTCTGTGGTCATGGAATTTATTAGCCATGACATAACCAAGTGATCATCAATCTTTCATGCTCGGAACTTGGGGTCTGTCGTTTCTGGAGTCGAAATTTCACCTGTGAGATGTCCGTCCTTTCCCCTGCCACAGATGTACATAAAAACAGATTGTGACCATTGAAGAAAATTATGGCCATGAAGTTTATGAGGTGTGATAAGGTGAGAAGAAGTATCGGGTGTGATAGGGGTTGAAGAATTAGGTTCGGCTCAGGATGTAACTTCTGAAGAAGAATGTGAAGCCATGCCGTATTTTGTCATGAGAGAACGGCAATGGAAAGAGGATTCTGGGACAGATTAGGGTTCAGAGACCAAGCTCTGATACCATGTAGGAATTCGGGAAAAGAATTCTGTTTTTCATTGAATTACAACTAATAATTTACATCCTAATATATAGACAACAGTGGCTAGCATACCAGTCCACAGAATCAGGAAACTAGAAACCCTACAAATCAGAAATTCCATCAAAATAGAAAAAAGGAAACTACCAAATCTAATTAAGGAAAAACATTAAGGAAAAAACAGAAACAAAAAAGTCTATTCTAATAACTTCCTAACTAAATACAAGGGTCGGCTACTTTCCACAATCCCTCTTAGCATTTGGTCATGCTAATCGATTGGGTCTAAATCGGCATTCCTTGAATCTTGACCCTTTATTGTCTCTCTACTTTTACAGTTTACATCTGTAAATATTTTTCGGGTAAAGTGCATGTTGTATGTAGTTGTGGGTGTATTTTAGGTGGTGGTTGGTCCTTGCAATGCGTTGGAATTGGTTCAGCAAAATGTTTTTAGAAGAGAAGCATTCCCCTTACAATACCTTCAATTTAAAAAAAGCCTCCCTCGTTTGACCTAACATAAAAGGGAAAACAGAAATTTGGCTCCCATATAACAAGTAGTTCTTCTACACACAAAATAAAGGGAACAGAAAGAAGAAATTGCTTTGCTCTTTAGCCCTATTACTGGAGGTACCAATTTCATCAAATTCATCTTCACGAAAGCATTGATTAGCCTTTTTGGTTTGGGGAACCTTTTCTTTTTTTCTTTTTAAAAAGGCTTTTGGGAGTGTAAGAAGAGAAATATCAGTTATAGCTTTCATCACTCAAAATTACCAATTTGTTGTATGTTTTTGATGCAGATATGATCCACGAAAGCGTATAACAGCAGCACAAGCTCTAGAGCATGAGTAAGAATGTTTCTACAATGATATAGTTGCTGGTTATTTGCAGAATTAACTTTACTGTTCGGTGGTCTACTCGTAAAGATTTTCAAATTAAATTCAAGATAAAGAAATCTCATATTTGTGTAGCATAATTTCTGATATCTTCACTCTTGAGTAAGCACTAAACTTCTGATCTGAGATTTTAGTTCTATTGTCACACACACACACACACACGCACAGACACACAATTTAGGTCAACCTGACAGAAATTTGCTTTCGATTTAGCTTCAATATTTGTGTAAGGTCGTGACTTTTTGATGCTTGATTCACTTTGTCAGGTTACATGTTTTCACCAGTTTTAATCTTGATTCGATCTCAATTTATTTAATAATTATTTATCATATGCCTATCCACCTATAGATCCTTATCATGAAGGTTGTTATATTTATGGAAGTGAACACAACTCATGAAGATTTGGAAAGAATGCCAGTACTGTAACTATTCATCAATGACAAATGACATTTTCTTGAGGAAAAAGAAAATAAATAAAAGGAATGCTACATGATGCATCAATTTCAGGAAAAAGAAAATAAATAAAAGGAATGCTACATCATGCATCAATTTCACTATGTTCATCTCCTACATTTTGTTTACCTGAGTATCGTTTCTGAGTCCTTTATCATCTTGTTTCTCAGGTACTTTCGCATGGAACCTCTACCAGGTCGAAAGTGAGGTTTCTCGTCTCTATTTTGAATTTTGTTTTTTTACTGTGATTTGATCCTTTTTCTTAATTTTGTATAGCTACGACAATATTGAGTAAATACTCATAATTACTAATTGTTTAAAAATGTTTATGAGAACCCAAGAGAAGAAACAGTAGGAAAAACGTTGAAATCAATCCTTGAAACATTCAACTCCGCCAAATTTAGTACATTTTGACTCAATATGTAACATCTACAATGATCAGTGCCCTAGTGCCCCCCCAAGGAGAGAAAGTTGTGAATTATCCTACTCGTCCGGTAGACACAACTACAGACTTTGAAGGGACGACTAGCCTCCAGCCTTCACAACCCGTAAGCTCTATGGTTTAGAACTACTTTTGTTTTTGTTTTTTCTTTTCCATATCTAAACAATTTGATAAAAGAAAAGTACGTGGAGAGGAGGTCAAGGAGCCCACGGACAGGTAAAACGAAGACTGCCTTGTGACAAGGCTACCTAATCAAGCAAGAGATTGACAAAGAAACTCATGTTTTAGTTCTATCTATGCCGTGGCTTAAAATTGGATGGATGCTTTTAGTTTCTTGTTAGTTCTGTCTCTCTGAGGTTGGGCTGCTAAGAGACGTTCAATTTAAGATTTGCTTCAACAAATTTTCCTTTGCCCACCTTTTGTTGTATTTCTTGCTTGTTTGTTGTCAAAGTAAACGGCGTAAACTGAATAAAAGTTTAGATTGGTGCAGCAAGAATTACAACTAGGATAGGAATTACACATTCTTTCCGATCTGTCTCTTTCTTGGTCTTAACATGTTATTGTTCTTATTGAGACCCTTAGATAACTAGAATTAAAGAACTATAGGTAGGAATTATGGTTGTTCATATATGGTGCATACCGTGCATGCAAAAGCCTGTGTTAGAACTCCTCCAGGATCTGAAGTGTCTCGTGGTCATGAGATCGCACTCTCTTATTGTTTCTTTATTCTTTTCAGGCTCATTCCAACTGGAAAGTTAATATGGAAAACGGATTCATTCTTAGGTTTGATATCATATCAAGGCATGTGTGCATGCTTATGCTCTGATTCTTTGGACCAGGTGTCATCTGGAAATGCAGTTTCTGGAAGCATGCCAGGTGGTCATGGAGTACCCAGTAGAAATGCCGCTCGACCAATAATGGGCATGCAGAGGATGCCGCAACAGGGGATGGCAGGTTATAATCTCGCATCTCAGGCTGGAATGGGTGGTGTAATGAACCCTGGTGGCATCCCAATGCAGCGTGGTGGTAATCCACAGGTCCATCAGCAGCAACAGGTATGGTTTTAAATTTTTTTCTTTATTTTATTATTATTTATTTATAATTTTTTTAAATGCATGTCCCGAAATTTTTTCAACAGTTGAGAAGAAAAGATCCTGGAATGGGAATGTACCCTCCACAGCAGAAACAAAGACGGATGTGAGGTAAAGCAGCCATTCTGATTCAGCTGAGTGATGCTAGAAATTTTGTGATCATAAATGTTTAATCGATTTCCAGGACTGTTTACTACATGCTGTTTGATTCGCCTTTCTGCCCAATAAAGTTTTCATAGTTATATATGTGTATATGTGTGTATACGTATCCTTATCGATTATAGCATCAATTGACGTTTCCAAGTCATGGTAAGTAAAATTATCCATCTGTAAAATGCTCATGCAGGGATTACAGAACGAAGTTTTAGATAATTAATTTAAGAGGTCCATTTGCTGGATACCCGAAAATCAACTCATTCATGACATCGTTTGATCCAAAGATCGGAAGGTTTGGATTCATGAGTTCGAACTATGTCGTTGTTAGAGCCTGAAAGGAGAAAGCTTTCAGTTCTGTTCTGTTGATATGATGGTGGGAGCCTAGGCAAAAGCTGCACTCTGGCTTGGTCCCTATATACGACTTAAACCGACTGAATTGCACATTTTGTTGTATTTAGGCTGATATAAGCAAGCTTATAATTTATGTAGAATTTTGTATTGATCCCATTAATCTTGGTTAATACGTTATTCCCAATTTTAGAAATATTTTTGTTGTGTGTTTGGGGGGGGGGGGCACGGCGCGCGGGCGAGGGGGAGGAGGAGAAGATGAATGTTCTGTGGCAAAAACATTTGATATTATCAACTAACGAGACTTGTATTCTAATGCATGTGGTAGCAGAAATATTCGATCGTACTGGCTTTATAATGTCTGACGGTTTTACCATGTTTTTTCTTTGAGCACGAAGATTGAACATTTAAAGTTTGCAACGCTTAGAAATTTATATTGAAAAATGATCTCTTTTTTTGTTGTTTATTTATTTATTTATTTTTTTAAAGAAAGTGACCTATGGATGATAAAAGGGGAATTTGCCAAAATGACAACCTTAAAAATTGCAATTATTAAAATTACTTTCTTTTTTAACGCTGAAACGATGTTCTAAAAAATCGGTTGGTATTGATTGTTCTCGGCAGTTACGAAGTCATTTTGCTAACATAATTTTTTGGAAGATTGTTCAACAGATAAAAAGAAGTTGATTGACCTTTTAACCAATGAATCAAATAATAATGAAACCATATAATCACATATAAATCTGATTGATCATTTTTAAGACAAGTCATTTTTCTAATTTTTAACACTTCGACATTTGTTAACATAGAACACTTAAAAAAATGTCATTTTCCAACTTTCTTAAATTTTTCTTCTGAAAATTATAAAAATAAATAAAAGAAAAGACAGGTTTGAAGAAATTGTAGACTTCAATCAGCATGAAAGAAAAGACCATGTGAAGAGGTCAGATCAACTAAGTGGGTACAAAATTTGTGCCAAAGAACAAAGAATGCTGTCAACTCGAGCTCTAATGGGAAAAATGATGAATAATTTCAGATCAAGAGAGATTTTATTTGAACTTGGTCTATATCACCTTTGTGTTTCTTGGAGGGGCAAAGTTGCAACAACAGGCCAAAAATGAAATCAACGGTTACTCAACACGTTAATCAACAGATCTAAAGAGATTTACACAATTTTATGATTTTGTTGAATGGGCTATCATCGTACTAGGAAATTCTCATCGAACTTCAACTTTCAACTTGCTCACCACCTGGTCCCTTACATCCCACTGCATATAGAATCACAGACAAATTAACAATAATTAAATATCTATGTATTGTGTGTGTGTGTGTGTGTGTGTGTGTGTGTGTGTGTGTGTGTGTGTGTGTGTGTGTGTGTATTTTTTCTATGTGTGTGTCTATATATATATATATATATATATTTTTTTTTTTTTCCTTTCTAATTTTCAGGGAGACAACTAAGTTGTACAAAGGACTTGCACAATTATTATACTTTTGTAGTATCTAAAAATAGAGGGACAAATTGAGAAATAATCAAAACCACGAGGTATAATTACGAAAGGATCAATTTCATAGAATCATAAAACGTTTTCATAGATTAAGCATTAAGCTAATTCTTTCAAAGGGTCAATTACATAATTATACCTCGTGGAGTCATGGTTTTGATTATTTCTCAAATTAACCCTCAATTTTTAGATATTATGAAAGTATCCTTTGAATTTTAAAAACTTGTTTCAATTTCATCCCTTGCACATTTTGTGGACGAAAAAAGGGAAATAACTTGACCAAAAATATTTGTGAAAATATTTTTTCCGTGAGAAAATTTTTTGTGAAATATAAAATTCAAGATCTTTCTACGAAAATGCGTTTGGTGCTAAGGTTTGGATTGTAATATTTGAGTTTGAATTGAATTGTGTGTTTGGTGAGGCATTTGAATTGCTGGAGTTAAAAAGTGAAAAAACTTGAAATGTATTTGGAAAAAAAATCAGTATGGAGCTTGTTTCATCAGTATTGAAATTCTTTGTAATTTAAAACAAAAACAAAAAAGAATCATCTCATTTGGACTTAAATATGCAGAAGGATAGAATTTTAAAATTTGAATTACAAAACTATATGAATAGTAAAACTGAGGTTGACTTTTTTAAAAAAAGACAACTATCGAATTGTAAATTGTGATCCACCAAACACTTATGTTTCGTTTTCAAATGGATAAAATATGTTCCATCAACTATATCAGGGTTTTTATATTGTTCTGCCCAATTTTTTCCATTCACAACGGACATGAAAGACGAAATTGAAATAAGTTTTTCAAATCAAAAGATACCTTTATAAAAACAAAGGGATAAATTGAAAATAACAAAAACTAGGGAGGTAATTAAAACCCATAGATAAAATACCTGTAGCTTATTAATTTCCTCGTCTGTGAGTGAACGTTCCATGGAGCGATATGCTATCCTGTAACAGTGACTTGTCATCCCTTCCTTGTTTGTAAAGTTGTCTATCAGTTTCACCTGGAATTGACAAGTAGGTAGTCAAAGGACAGACAATAACAGCAAACGTATTTGGCAAAGTTATGAAATAAATAGACAAACTTCAAGGTTCATCCTGAGGAACAAAAATCATAACAAGTTGTAGAGGAATGTTCCGGTGAAGAAGTTTAGAAACAATCTTGATCACTTTGGTAGATGGAGGAATGTTTTATGCATCATATTTCTATCTCTCTCAAATTTATACAAGAAAAATAGAAAAACACATACCTCCTCAACCAGATCTCCAGCAACTGCTCTAACAACTTCACAAAAATTGTTTTCTGTGAAAGATTCATTGATCCAGAAACTAATATCTTTGTAACAAGGAGGATACTGCAAGATGAGAAGGGTGGTAATTTAGTATTTTGCAAGACATTGTCTGCAACTTTACATGTTCAGGATATATAAAAATATATGCATGTGTATATATATATATATATATATTTTTTTTTTTCTTGGAGATGTTCAAGAGTTCTGCAACATCACACCAAGTGGTTTTGACGTACAAAATCCCAGAATGCAAACTCTAATACCTGGTCCTCTTTTAAAAACTGTTTCAAAAACTTTATCATGATTTGAAACTATACTGCACAATATTTTTATTATAACGAGAAGAACAGAAATAAAATTACATGTCTGGACCAAAATTCCCGAGAGTAAGCCTCAAAGTGACAGAGAGGGGGAACTGAAGAAAGCAAGACACAGAGAGTGAGGGAGGTATGGACGGTAAATAAATAACTCTCATCATAAAATTGATCCGGAAAACCAAAAAAAAAAAAAACGTCTCAAAGTACTTGGAGATCATCTCTTCCAAATACGTGTACCAAATTGGTCTTACTAAGCACTGTGGTACAAATCCACTGATTTGGTAGAACACATGCTACCAGGTTGTAGTTTTCTCTTATTTGATTCCAAGTGTTATATAATACATGTCTCCCAATGTACCAAGGTGCATGCCTAAAAGAAACAAGTCCCTAATCCGTCTTCCCATCTCCACAAACTTTTGGACCAAGAGCTCAAAAACATACAAACTCGTTGAATTTAAAAAAAAAAAAAAATTCTAATTAAAAAAAAAAAAAACCTAAAACCCAATGAGATTTGGTAATATCTTCAGCTGAATACCAATTTTAATGGTTTCTATTTTGTTTTGCAAATGAAGGATTTTGGGAACAAGTTGAATAGTTGAACTGTTTGAATACTTTTGCCTTTAAAATCATGTAATTCAAATGACTATTGCAACTGATATGCCCATAGTGGTTTTTTTTTGCAGATAATACCTTGGAAAACGGCTTGAATTTGACACCCAGCTGGCCAGAGAAAAACTGTATGCCAAAAGTATTAAATTAGAATACCGCATGCACACCGGTTATTTTAACCTTTTGCACAAGCTGATTATTATTTTCTTTTTCTTTCAAGTAGAATTGAAAGAATTGAAGAATTACATAAAGGGGAGGAAATAGCAGGTGCAAAAAAAATATATTCAGGAAGTAGACTACCTGAGACGTAAACCTCTCGTCACTTGACCAAAAAAGGCGTATGTCCGGTATGTCAAATAGAACCATTGCTAGCCGCTCCAACCCAAGCCCAAAAGCCCAAGCAACATTATTCTCTTTGCCACTTCTTCTTAGTATTTCTTGCTCTGTCACGCCACATCCCAAAACCTCTAACCAATTCTCCTGAAGTTATAGTAATAAATTATAATCACAGCTAAAAATGAAGATCTAGCAGTACTTCCAAATTTTTTAAAAGTACATGTACTTTGATAAACAAGTTTTAACTTGTTTGAACAATTAAATAACATCTGATAAAGCCGCTGCATAAGAGAGAAAATCAGGAGCAATGTTTTGAAGGAAGATAGCTTGAAGTTTGAAATAGAAACTCAAGACCAAGAAAAGAAGAAAAGCATATGAAATGCCATTTTACGGTATAATCAAAACTACCAGCATACCTGGAAAAAAATCTCAAGTTCAAATGATGGATTGGTGAATGGAAAATATGTATCAATCCAACGCATTTCCACAGAACCTGAAAATTTCCAAAACATTGACTCATTTTTAAAAATAAAACAAACAAAATAATTATTATATATAAAAAAAGAGCACATTCTTATGATATGTAACGAAAATTTTGAGGGAAATTAAAATTCTCGTCTACTCATCAAGTCATACACAAAAAAGTTTCAAAATTACCAAGGGAAAAAAAAAAAAATTCAAATTTTCTAAAAGATTGCACGATCCATACAATTGAAGCTTCTCTATTTCATTTTGCTATAATTACAGATGCTGAATAGAGTTTTCATATTTCCTTTTTTTTTTTTTTTTTTTTTTTTTTTTTCAAAGGAATGAACTGCAAGTCCATCTATGTCCACCTCCACTACAGCAACACCTGCTACCATTTACGTCATGTCCCCAACAAAAATTTTAGATTTACCAAATAAGTGGCGTGCCAAACCCTCAAGGCACTCCTTTAAATCTCTAGCTGCAAAAGATGTGCCATCCACCCCAGATCCATCCCAATCATTCGGAGAAAAGACCCGAACACCCTCCATCTGTGAGCAAGAAACAAATATATGACACAAGATAATGACATTCATGAGGAAAGATCGGAACCAATTGCTTATGCCACATTACAAGTCTTCAAACATGTAATTGTCTGGGTGAATGCATATGTCAATTTTAAAGCTTTGAGAACAAACTATAGTGTGAAAGAACAGCCTATATCTGGAGGGAAAGTTCCAGAAAATTCTTGGCAGTTTCTATTTTGAGGCAAAAGATTGTCAATATGTTTGGCAATCGAGGGTTTCATTTTGGCACAAAAGAACTCTTACATTACAAAACCACTTTTGTTTTCCTGTTTAACACCATGCAAGAATTGTGTCATACAATGTCACACATTGGCCCCAGCTGAAAATTACACAAGAAGCTGGTACCCTGTACTGTACTGGGCATAAAAGAAGCTAAATAGCATAAAATTCGGATTGAAGATAATAGAAACCTGATGGAAAACAGGGTAATGAGTTGAGTCAATGGAGTCCCTACGATAGACATCCCCTGTAACAAGGAAATGAGTGTGTCCTTCTCTTAACAACTCCGCCTGATGAGCACTTGTATGGCACCTCAAAACTGTTTGGGAGTCAACATAATACGTATCGTTATAGCTTCGGCTTACATGATCAGCAGGAACAAGCACATCATCAAAGTTCTGCAAGGAGTACGTTTAGCATTACAACGAAACATAATGGACACAACAAATACCCATCTACACTTGTACTCCTCAAAAGGATGGGCTATTAGGAAAGATGAGAGTATAAGGACAGAAATACAGTCAACTAACTCAAAAAGAACAGTCAGAAAAAGCAAAATGTCTTGAAAGTTTTATCTCTTGCAAGACTAAAGTAACGTGAAATTCATTCTGGATCTTAGTACTTAAAAACAGATAATATCTTTTGGTCCAATCCATCAAAAACATTTTTTCATAATTGAGAAGCAAGAGTTTTATTGAAATGGCAAAATTAAAAGCAATTCTGAGGGGAGAAAAATGTACAACTATGCGTGAAAAAATTCCAAACAAATTAAAGCAAGTTACACAAAACAATTAAACAACATTCTGCCAAAGGAATACAAAAGGTGTCCTCTAAGCATTAAAGTAATACAAAAATAAAACAGAAACATAAAACAGAAGTACATAGGGAAAGCTGAATTAAAAGAAAAAAAAGAAAAAAAAAAAAGAATAAGAAGACATAGAAGGCACGGTAATCATCTTCCTAATACATCTTTCCAGTTTAGAATGGTCAAGGAGAAAGGAAACTCCATAAAAGCCTTATTTGTCGATGCTCATAGCGATTTAAGAACATACCAATTCCTAAAACTCAGATAATGGAAAATTCCTGATCTCCTTTCCAGAGGACCTCTGTTTAATGCATAAACTTTTTTTTTTTTTTTTTTTTTTTTTGAGGAAAAAAAAATCCTTTTAATTGATTATAAATCAATTACAAGGAAAGAGGATGACAAATCCTCAACAACAAAGAGACAACAGAAGATAAAAATCAAGCCATACAAAAATTAAACTGACAATCTAGGTCTCTCATAACAATTCTAATCCTCAGACACCCACTATCAACCAATTACATCCATCCAATTTAAATTGATCAAAGAGAATGGAAAGTCCTTGAGTGCTTTATCTGTTGAAGCCCATAAGGAGGCTAAATATTTAGCCTTTTCAAAAATATCAATCAATTCCATACTCCTTTCCTCAAAAATCCTAGAATTTATATCCATCCAAATGGTCCATAATAAAGATAGCACCATACGTCTCCACGGAACTTTTGCTTTTTTATTGGACCCCAATCCAACCATGTCCTCCACCATCAACGATTGACAATGCACTGGAAAGACCCACAAGAATCCCGCTTCCTTTAGCAATATCTTCCATAAGGAACTCGCCACTTCACAATGAAGCATCAAAGTGATCTAATGTTTCGCCATTGTTCCTGCAGAGAATACACCAAGAGGGAGACAGTGCCAAATGAGGATTTCTCCTCTGGACCATGTCACAAGTGTTAATCTCACCATGAAATACTAGCCATGTAAATACTTTGACCATATAGGGAACACTAGATTTTCATATGAAGCTAAAGGGTTTAAACTTTAGTGTTTCAGGGTTCTCCACTAACGAAAGGAAAAAGGACTTGCAAGAAAATCCCAATGAATCACACAACCAAACCCTACGATCCGGCGTCGACCCATTTGGTGAGAAAGAATTAATCCTTATCAGCAAGGATTGCATCTCCTCAGCCTCCCGATTATTGAGCCCTCTACTAAACCCAAAATCCCAACCTAAATCATTGTTCGTAACAATGGGCAAAATATCAACTATAAATACAGTAGGGAAAACAGCTAGTCTAAATAACAGAGGGAATGAAGACTCAAAGGTTGTGTCTCCGCACCAAACATCTTTCCAGAACATGAATCTATTCCCTGCTCCCACTCTCAAGGAAATATTTTTTAAGAAATGCTTGCAAACCCTCAGATATAAATTTCCAAGGATTTCTAAATGATCCCCTGCTTACCACATTCGAGTCCCAACCATTTGATTGAATTGCCATGTTTAATGCATAAACTTAAAACTACTTTCCTCAGAAATGGACATACAAAAAAGACAAACAATGATACAGGCATCAAAGCAGCAAGGCCATTCTTGCATTTGTTAGATAAAAATATGTATCCCTATGTGTAATTAAGAATATGTCCTAAGAGTCTTCCAATGTTCAGAGCAGCCACAAAAACGAGAAGACACAATAACAAATATATATACCAAGCAGCCAAAAAAAAAAAAAAAAAAAAATCTCACAACTATGGAATAGTAAATCAACAAGGTTATATAAACATAAACATACATATATTTATTTATTTATGTATTCTGCAAGACATGTAGAGCCAAAGTTGACAACTTGGGCGTTGCCCTGACTGGGCCAAAACTCTAGTAAAATATTTACTGATCCTTGGCCTACCTGCTTCAAAGAAACCAGTGGACATAGGTCATCAAATTTATCAAACTTGTTGGAGTAATTGGTATCGAAGTACTCGTATATTGCATTCTTCAAGATTCCAATCGGGTGCCTATCTCTTCTGTGGAGTTGCATTCCAAGTTTAGCAAAAATTGTATCTGGAACGTTGTTCGTAGGATCATCCCTAACCACATCTACAAAACCAATAATCCAAACATGCATAAGGAATAAATGACTTTTTTTTTTTTTTTTTTATAAATAGTAGGGTACAAAGAATTGCAAATTATGAGTTGTGCAAAAAAAAGGTTTGAAAATGGTTGTCAACTGTTCCAACAATACTATGAAAGATGCCACATTGAAGGGCAACCAGATAGTAGATAAAATGGGTGAAAATAAGGAATTTGTACAACTATCAAAGTAATTGAGCATGAAAATACAGGCCATTGTTTTGAAAGAAAGGGAGAGTAACAGAACTGGCAATACAAATTTTCAATGTGTGTAAACATTCATGGTACTAGTCCATTTAAGGTTGCACCACTTCTAAAAAGAACCAATCCAGTACAAAGAACTCTGCACAACCAAACTTGTGTTCTAATTAAAAAAATATCATACAGTGTCATTTCAGACAAAAGAAGCTGTCAACTTCAGACGAACTTAGGACATAAATTTGAACTAAATGCCACATTAACTTTGAATAGCAAAGCAAACCCGAAACAGTTTATACAGTTAAGAAATCAGACCAACCCACATCAGAAAAGGAGATAAGTTACCATCTCTAGCAATCTTGACCCCACCAAGCTCCAGCACTGAAACCACTGGCTGTCTCCACTTCTTCCTCTGCAGCTTATGAGGAGAAATGACAGTAGTAGACGCCGAGGAGAAAGGTGCAAAGAGAGTGAAACTTCTCAGACTTCTTTGGAGAGAGATTGGGGTACTAGAGAAGCGAAGGGCTTGCGCAAAGGAGAAAGCTGCAGACATGGTTGTCGCAAACGTGCAGGGTGCTGCAACTATGGCTAGATTAGCAATTATATTACTTTCTTTCAAGTACAAAAATAAAACCTTCAAGTAAAAATTTGGTATAATTACAATAGAAACATATCAAACAGTCTCTCACTCAAAACCTATCTTTATTCCAGAAAATTAAATACCAGGACACTGTCCGCACTCATGTCAGCCATGTTGTAAGTCCAATATCTAAGCACGACAATATTAATAGACTGACACTAAACCTGGCAGACGACAATTATAAGTGATAGCCACATAAAAATGCAAAGAAATAGAAAACCATATGAGCACTTCAATGTTTTCTGAGCACCACCACTAGTTTCCACTATGTCTAAAAGTATTCGGCCACAAAAGTTTTCTAGGAATTTCAGAATTTATAAACCAAATGTACTCTCGAATATAGTTGCTACTTCACTAATAGTACATACTTGCTTTGTTTTGTCTATGTGCATTTACTGCTAGTTAGGTTGTTCAATCTCTCTTAGGAATCTGAACGATGGGAGTCAAAACATAAACATGCACACACGAATGGGCTGTTCTATCTCTCGCGGGAATTGGGAGTTGGGAGTTGGAACACACACACACATGACACATTTATTTGGTTTTTTTCCAAAGCAAAAAAAGTACCATTACGTTCCAAGACTAGTCCATCACGTTATTAGCTTCTGAATTTCCCACCTCTAGATTGTCCTACACATTCTTCTCTTTTTGTTTGATTAATTCGCCACCTAGATATAGTAAGAAGTTTATCACATCTTAAGAGCTGGACAACAGCCCAAATATAAAAATTTGCTTTGCATCAACGTCTCAACTAAATGAAGCTAAAATTTAGCTTGTACGGTCCTTAGATCACTTTTTTCAATTATTCTTTGCGTTTGACTCCCGAAAGTCATTTTCGCAAGGTGACTCAAACTAGTGTTCTTCCAGGTGCAAAGATGCTTCTAGTTTTGTCAACTGACACACACACACACACACATATTTACATATAAACTCGACAACATCAAATCATTTGTTACCCAAGTTGTAAGTTCTTCAATCTTCCAGTAACTTTGCTTCTGTTATACCACTTCAAAAAATTAAAAAAAAATTAAAATTAAAAAAAAAATCAAAAGATTAGGAGATAGAAGTAAGAAATACCTTGAGGGATTAGCTTCGAAAATCGCAAAGTTTGTCAGATTATTATCCTTTTGTCTTCTGTTCTGGGTCTAGTCTTCCATGGAAGAAGTGAACACCAAACAGAGAGAGACTCAGAACTGGTTGGGAGTTTTGGATGAGCAGCGGCAAGTGAGAGAGAGATATGGAAGTACTTTTTGCACGTATAGTCTCCAAATAAAGCTGAGTAAATTTCATTAATGGCACTTTTGAAATAAATTATATTAAAAGATTAATTTTATTAATAGCACCTTTTGGATAAAATATATTAAATATATAATAATTTTTTTTTACATTAGTTCCAGCACTGTCACGTCAGTTTTGTGGGGTCCAATAGCATTAAATGTATACAAATTTTCAAGTTTATCCCCACCTTCCTCACATGCCCCTAAAAAATTTTCAAACCAGCATTTACAGTGTTTTAGAGAGAGAAACTGAAATCTAGAGAGAAAAAGAGTTGCAACCGGTCGGAACCGCTCGGAAACCGTCCGAAACCACCACGAAAGCCCTCTATAAACCGCTTGGAAAATCTTGAAAAACTACCCATGTCGAAAGCCATGAAATTGACTGAGAAAAACATTACTCCCAAATATTTGCTTAAAATACATAAAGTTAGTATTTTTATCTGATTTTGTAACATAAAATTTAGTGTTTTGGTTTATATAAATATTTAAGTGGTCATAACAGTTATGACATCTCTCCATATCATGAACAAGAGTAACGGTCACAATTGTTATGATCGGGTGGTCATAACAGTAATGACTCAACTCTATATATGACCGGGTGATCATAACAGTTATGACCGCTACTCTATATAATGAATAAGAGTAACGGTCATAACCGTTTTGACCGGATGGTCATAACGGTTATGACCGCTACTATATATAGTGAACTAGAGTAACGGTCATAGCGATTATGACCGAGTGGTCATAACGGTTATGACCGCTACTATATATATTGAACTAGAGTAACGGTCATAACCGTTTTGACCGGATGGTCAAAACGGTTATGACCGCTACTATATATAGTCCTTGATTGTTATTATATAGTAGCGGTCATAACGGTTATGACCGCTACTCTAGTTCACTATATTTAGTAGCAGTCATAACTGTTATGACCGTTACTCTTATTCACTGTATTAAGTAGCGGTCATAACCGTTATGACCACCCGGTCATAACCGTTACGGTCATAACGGTTATGATCGTTACTCTTGTTCACTATATTGAGTAGCGGTCATAACGGTTATGACCGCGTCATAACCGTTATGACCACCCGGTCATAACCGTTATGATTATTACTCTTGTTCACTGTTATGACCACCGGGTCATAACCGTTATGACCGTTACTCTTGTTCACTATATAGAGTTGCGGTCATAACCGTTATGGCCACCCGATCATAACAGTTATGACTGCAACTCTAGTTCACTATATATAGAGAGGTCTTAACTGTTATGACCACCTGGTCATAACAGTTTTGACCGTTACTCTTGTTCATGATTTGGAGAGAGGTCATAACTGTTATGACCACCCAAATATTTATATAAACCAAAACACTAAATTTTATGTTACAAAATCAGATAAAAATACTAACTTTATGTATTTTAAGCAAACATTCGGGAATAATGTTTTTCTCAGTCAATTTCGTGGCTTTCGACATGGGTAGTTTTTGAAGATTTTCCGACGTTCACAGACTTCCAAGCGGTTTATAGAGGGCTTTCGTGGTGGTTTCGAACGGTTTCCGAGCGGTTCCGTCCGGTTGCAACTCTTTCTCTCTCTAGATTTCAGTTTTTTCTCTAAAACACTGTAAATGCTGGTTTGAAAATTTTTTAGGGGCATGTGAGGGAGATGACGGTAAATTTGGAAATTTGCATACATTTAATGCTGTTGGGCCCCACAAAACTGATGTGACAGTGCTAGAACTGAAGGGAAAAAAAGTTGTGATGTATTTAATATAATTTATCTCAGAGATGCTATTAATGAAATTAACCCTATATTAAATACAGCACCATTTTTTTCCCTTCATTTCTAGCACTGCCACGTCAGTTCTGTAGGGCCCAGCAGCATTAAATGTATGCCAAATGTCAGGTTTACCCTCGTCTCCCACTAGCCCAAGAGTATCCCACCAGCCCAAGAGTCACTCTCCATTGCATGTCCTATTTCAAACCATCTTTTACAATGTTTTAGAGAGAGAAACTCCGATTCTAAAGAGAGAAAGAGTTGCAACCGGTAGGTACCGCTCCATAACCGCTCAGAAACCGTTCTAAACCACCACGCAGAGCCTTTTATAAACTGCTTGCAAGTGTGTTAACGTCGGAAATCTTCAAAAAAAACTCCCCATGTCTGAGAAAAACACAACTCCGGAAAGGAGGTCTGTTCGAGTATCGGCTT
>JAFMPE010088976.1:269-13874 GCA_024759925.1 Ficus religiosa
ATTAACAAAAATAATATTTTAAAGGCAATATTTGTTAAAAAATAATATTACAAAAGAAAAAATAAATTTTAAAGCCACAATTAAGAACATATAATATTTTAAAGGCAGTAATAAAAAAGTTAAATAAATGATGAAATATATAATTAAAAATGATTATTCCATAATAGGGAACGAAAAAACATATGATCATAAAAAAATATAAATATATAAAAATATATATAAAAACACAAAATGATAAAATCTGGAAAATGGGGGAAAAAAAACACAAAAACAAAAGCATAATGCCAAGAAGCGATAAAAAAACAAGAATATCAATGAGCAATAGAAATGGTACATATAAGGAAAAAAGTGAAAATAATTTAGGGAAAAAAATTAAATAAGGACAAATTAATATATAATAGTCAAAGAACAATCATGAAACAACCAAAATAAAAACAATAAATATTTTAAAAGCAACCAAACGAAATTATTAAAAAAAAAAAACCACTAAGGTATATGTGTGACAATTAAAGGAAGTTTAAATAAGAGTATATTTACTATTTGCAAAATGAAAAATTTTAATATAAACGCCAAGCATATTCAATAACAAATTTATTTCTATCATCAATAATAAAAGTGAAAATATGTTTTTTATTTTTTATTTTTTTTAAGAGTTGGATTTTCAATGTAATTTTTTTAATTTGATTGAAAAGGCTCTCGTTCAAGATTTTTTGGAGTTTCGTTAACAAATTTTTGGTTTTTTCTCTCTCTTATTTTGACATTGTGTGCTTTTTTACCCTTATTTTCTTTTTAATTTTTGGAGTATCTTTATGTTTTTTTAATTTGGTTAAAAAGGATTTCATCTAAAAAAAAATTTTTTTTTGGAGTTTCCGTAAAAAAGTTTCTGATATTTATTTTCTAAATTTTCATATGGAGTTATGATTTTTTTTATATTTTTGTCATTGTTTCTTTTTTATATTTAAAAAAGTTCTAAATATAAAAAAAAGTTTCTTTTTTTTTTTTTATATTTTTGTCATTGTGTACTTTTTTTTGTATTTTGTATTTTTTATTTTTAATTCTCTCTTTAAAACTCTTATAGCTTTTAAAATTTTGGTTAAACAAGGTTTCGTCTAAATTTTTTTCGAATGTTTGTTAAGAATTGTTTTTAAAAATTTTGGTATGGGGATTCAGTTTCTTTTCCTTGTTTTGTCATTCTATACTTTGTTGGTTTTCTATCATTCTTATATCTTTAAGATAATATATTATTTACATACACTCCTAGTAAAATTATATAAGAGCAAAAGAAAAATAACAAAATGATCAAAGATAGAACAAACGAATAATTAAGCGAAAGTATAATATAAAGAGTAAATAGAAACGAAAATACTAACGTTCAAAAAAATAAACAAAAACAAATAAAAAGATAAAGGAAAAAACTAACTAGAAAGTAAAAAAGAGTAATTAGAAAAGAAAAAAATAGTTATAAAAGGATAAGAAGCAAAAGGATGTTCAAATAAAAGTACATTTGTTAACAAAAATAATATTTTAAAGACAATATTTGTTAAAAAATAATATTAAAAAAGAAAAAATAATTATTAAAGTCACAATTAAGAACATATAATATTTTAAAGGGAATAATAAAAAAGTTAAATAAATGAAGAAATATATAATTGAAAACGATTATACCATAATAGGGAACGGAAAACATATGATCATAATATATATATATATATATATATAAACACAAAATGATAAAAGCTGGAAAAAGGGGGGAAAAAACACAAAAACAGATGCACAATACCAAGAAGAGATAAAAGAAAAACAAGAATAGCAATAAGCAATAGAAATGGTATATATAAAGAAAAAAGTGGAGATAATTTAGAAAAAAAAATTAAAGGACAAATTAATATATAATAATCAAAGAAAAATCAAGAAACGATCAAAATAAAAACGATAAAATATTTTAAAAGCAACCAAACAAAATTATTAAAAAAAAAACCACTAAGGTATATATGTGAAAATAAAAGGAAGTTTAAATAAGAGTATATTTACTATTTGCAAAAAAAAAAAAAATTTAATATAAACGTCAAGTACATTCAACAACAAATTTATTTCTATTATCAATAACAAAAGTGAAAATATATTTTTTTAATTTTAAGAGTTGGACTTTCAACGTGATTTTTTTAATCTAAGTAAAAAGTCTTCCATCCAAGATTCTTTTTTAATTTCGTAACGAATTTTGGGTTTTTGTTTCCTTTTCTTATTTTGTCATTATGTGTTTTTTCATTCTTATTCTATTTTTAATTTTTGGGATTTTTTATTTTTTAATTTAGTAAAAAGGATTTCATGTAAATTTTTTTTTTTTTTGGAATTTCCATTAAGAAGGCAAAAAAAAAAAAAAACAGTTTTATAGAGAAAAAAAAAAAAAAAAAGAAGAAGAAGTTAGTTTAAAGGCAGTAAGGAAAACAAAAGGTTAAATGAGGATACATTTGAAAAATATTATTACATAGAAGGGATAAAATAAAAGGAAAATATATGATTATTAAAAACACAAAAAAATAAACTGATATACACAATAATAACACAAAAAACTGATATAAAGGCAAAAAAAAAAAAAAAATTTCAGATAAAGAAAAACACACTACGACAAAATGATTAAAGCAGGAAAAAGAAGGGAAAAAAAAAAAACAAATGAAATGTCATATGAAATATTAACTAAGGTGTATATGAGAGGCAAAAAGACGTTTGAAAAAAGGTAAATTTGTGGAAAAAAAAATATATATCTTGAACAGTTAGTTTAAAGGCAGTAAGAAAAAAAGTTCAATGAGGATATTTTTGAAAAATATTATTACATAGACGGGATAAAAACAAAAAGAAAATATATAATTATTTAAAACACAAAAACATAAACTGATATAAGCAGGAAAAAAGGAAAAAACACAAAATAAAGAGAAACACAAACAAAAAGACGTCAAAAGAAGCAATAGTAAGAAACAGAATATAAAGAAAAATAGTACGCATAAATTTTTTCAAAAAAAAAATATTTATACAAAGATAAATATATTACATAATAGCAACCGAAAAACCACAAAACAACTTTTATAGGTATAACAAGTAAAACAAAAAAGGACAAGGAAGATTTAAAAAAATAACACAAAAACACAATGATAAAAGCAGGGAAAACAAATACAAAAATAGAAAACAATGATTAAGTAAGCTTCCTTTCTGTCGTGGTTGCTCACATTAGTTTTGGAGAATAAACAATCATCAATATCCAGCAGTTTCTTCTTCCTGCAATTTTTTTTTTCTCCTAACAAAAAAACAAGACACCAAAAAAAAAAAAAAAAAAACTATTTACAATAAAGCTTATAACTCCTAGGAGTTCATACAAATTCTAACAAATAAAAGCGATAAATGATGGGAATCTCTTAGTTCAAATGCCAAGAAAACACACACAACTTATATTCTTGATAATGAGTTCATTAAAAGAAACAAACAATTGACATTACTTTATCCAACATGCACGGTGAAGATTTAACAATTAGTTGCTCTTGGTGCAAAACAAATGTTACACAGATAATATAGATATGTATATATATATATGTTATCAGTGTTAATAACCACTCCTATATTGTTATTGCTACTACTAATACCACTAGTGTGACAGCTATCAGTACACCACTATTGTAACTAGCTACAACTACCCTAACTATTCATATATCTACTAACTACTGCTGCTACTGCTATTACGCGATTGATATAATTACTACTAATACTACTGTTATTGCTATTCGTACTGCTGTAATTACTACTATTATTACTACTACCACTATTGTTACTGCTACTCCTACTACAATTGCTACTGCTACTATTACTAATTCTACTACTACTAATATTAATACAATTTTCACTTATTACTACTGTTAATAACACTACCGCTACCGCTACCGCTGCCTGGCAAGTCTACTGCTACTATGCTACTGTTGGTTAATACAAGTACTACTTCTATTGTTAGAACTACTAATAACCTACTACTATTGAAACTGCTATTAATACTAACAATAATACCACTGCTTTTGCTACTAACTAAAGAAAAAGAAACAAATGGAATTAGATTAAAAGGGTAAAGATTACTTACCAATAGGAGTGTTTAATCGTCTGTTCTAGAGATAATACTAAATTGTTGAAGATTCTGCTCAAATCACAAAATGGATAAAATTATGAAAACTGAGTTATCAAAGAAGCAAAAATTTCATGGAGGATAAAAAAAGAAAAAGAAGATTGTCTTGTAAGATTACCTATTTAAAATTTATAGTCTATAGCACCAGCAAGGTCTGTAAACTCTTGATCTTGCAAATGACAAATAAGCACCGCAACTTGTTGTGATACAAAGTGACACTTAACTCAAAACTGTGTCTAGAAAACAAAAGGAAAAAGAACAATATATTAGCTGGAACAAGCTCAAGAAATAACATGATATTAGGGAGACAAAAAAAAAAAAAAAGTAAAAAGAGTAAATAAGTTTTGAACACGAACTACTCACAAATGCAGCTTCTGACAATAATTAAAAATAAGTAATTCAGCAATTCCACAGTATGTGGCACTTCAAGTAGAAGAAGCTGAAACTTAAATTAGTCAAAACAGAGTGAATTAGTTTCAAACCAAAGACCATCAAAACCTACAAGCATAAAAGCCATCAAAACTCAGCCAAAGACCACTGATATGTCTCTGAAAAACATGTGAAGAGAAAAGAAGATAAGGAATCGTCAATTCAAGAAACTCCACGTGAGTGACTCCCATACTAGAATCTCATCGACCTACAAAAGTGCTCTAGACTCAGTAAATCATGTATGTTGTGTTGCCTCATTAAAATATAATGAAAGAGAAGAGGAAATTTCGCTCACTTCAATTACGTATATCGTGTTGCCTCATTTTGTAAAAGACCTCCAGATAAACTTGTCGCTGCCATCATTTTTGGAAAAACAAACAAACCTAATTCACTAATCAGAATTCAGGCCGAATCTAAGAAATACAATTGACAAACAATATACTAGTGGTTGACTAAGTACTCAATACAACTTTTTTAAAATGTAAACTGGAGAAGAAATATTTGACATCCTTGTGAATCACATGAAGCCACTCATGTCAAAAAGACTACAAACATTCTAATTCAAAGCTCCTAAGAGTGCGTTGAAATAACAAAATGGATAAGATTATGCACAACTGAAGTACTAAAATAAGAAAATATTTATTCGAGAAAAGAAGATGTCTTGCAGGTGTTTACCAGTGTAACATTTATGGTATAGTAGCACCATACTTGGTGTTGCGACTTGGGGCAGTATTTGAGTGGGAACCAGCTAAAAACCGCACAACTAGAAAACAACAAGGAAAAAATGGACAGTATATATACTGAAGTACGGTCATGAATGGTGCACTAAAAGCTATTTGTAACCCCAAAGCACAGAGAACTACTCACTAAAAGCTTCTTGTGAAAATTCGAAATCTGTACTCCATTGGCTTCACAAGATGTGACACTTTACAATGAAGAAGCTGAAAAGAATAGATCATAAGTGGAGTAAATGATGAACACAGATAACTCACTGAGATTCTCTTACCACTTGGAAAAGATTTAATGGGAGGGCAAAAGGAATTACGTACCTCTGTGCAAGGATATTATTAAGTGAATCATTTAAAATCTATTGGAAGGCTTGCATATAAACATCAAACGGCAGTGCTTCCAAGAACTTCTTGTAGGGGGGCCTGACTGCATGTCCACATAAAAATGTTACTTCACATGAATTTCAATTTCTATAATACAAAACAGTTACCGATAAGGTATATGAGCATGATTTTGCATCAGGATCGCTTCTCCTCTAAGGCCATCCCCTGAACCACACCCCATCAACAATAAAAGCTATCAATCTCAGTTTAAAGACCACAAATATGTATAAATATATCTTTGGAGAAGATGGGAAGAAAAAAGGGTTAAGGAATAATCAATTCAAGCAACTCCATGGTGAAGGGCTCCCTAACTTCTCATCGAACCTCCAAAAGCAAGCCCGTAAAGCACTACAGACAAAAACATATGTAAATTAAGCATGTAAAGTGAAAAAAGAACCAATCATACCCTGAAGGAAAACATTCTTAAGTCTAAGAATACTAAAGAAGTAAAAAATGCATTATCAAAAGATAAGACCAAAAGGTCTAAATTTTAGTACAGAAAAGACATTACTCCAAAAACATGTGATCATCTAGGTCATCAATCGTAGCTTTTGCAAGTAAAATAAAAAAAGAACACCAAGAGAGAAAGAATAAAACTTTTAGCTATTACGTAAGGCTATATTGTATTAATCACCTTCTAGATTGAGCAAAAACGTTTGAAAAGGGTAGGGCAAAACCAGATAAAGCTTTTAAAGAAAAAGGAAAGGAAATGAATAAGACTTTCCAAACAGTTACAAGGTTTCATTGCCAAATTGCTACGATATTCTTACCTATGGGGCTTTTAGCAACAAGTACAAGTACTGATGCTCAAGCATTTTTTTTTTTTTTTTTTTGAATGGAGAACGACACTTACAGCCTTCCTTTCATCCTGTTGCCCCTGTTTAGACCGAATACAAATGCATGAATCAAGTGAGACAGATTTCACTACATACTTATGCAACCTCGCTATAAGATCTCAACTTCTTTATCAGCTTACCGTGTGACTACAGTTGTGTATTTCCATGGTCCTAAACGTTTTTCTTGTAGCAACTTCGGCTCCCAGTATACACATGGAATTTTGAATGGCAAATCAGTATCCAATCAGTCAATGGTGAAAACTAAGATTGGTTGTTAAAAAAGTATCCAATCAGTCAATAATATCAGACAATCATAAAACTTAATTTGCTAGCTAAAGGTGATTAAGAGTACAAATATGCAATAATGGAGAAATTCTATGACTAGAACGGTTAGTTTCAAGACATCTAGTATACCTTTTATAATGCTTGACACGTGAAACCTTTTGTTGCGCCTTCTTGTTTAGTCTTCCTATTGAAGAGCATCTGATGCTGCTTCTTGAAATCAAGCCTTCTTCAATCACAAAATAAGAGGATCGTTGGACTTTTACGGACTGATTTGCAAACATGCACATCTTGTCGCAAACTACGTCATAGTTACGAGTAAAATTCCAAACCAGTAAAAGAAAAAAGAAAAAAACGGAATTAGACAAAGTTTAAAGATTCATGTCAAATATGAATTTTTAACCTCAAGCACTAGAGAAGATCATAGGACCGCTCTAGAGAAGGAAGTGTTGTTTCTGTCCTCGTCAATACCTTCAAAAAGGATGAAACTGTGAAAGATCTGTTAAAATCACAAAATGGACAAATTATCCACCACTGAGCTATTAAAGAAGCAAAAATTTGCTAGAGAAAAGAACTTTGTCTTGCAGGAGTTACCTGTGTAAAGTTTTGTAGTCTAGGCACAACAAAAGAACTCTTACCAGTTAAGTATGTGAGAAGAGTTCTTCATCATGATCGCTTCTTTCTTGGGGTCATCCTCTGAACCAGCCATCAACTTGAAAGCAACAGAAGACACTAAACTAAATTAAAGACCACTATCATATATCTGAAAAAGATGTAAAGAAAAAAGAAGATAAGGAATTGCCAATTCAAGCAACTACACGGTGAAGAGCTCCCATGATTAATTACTCTTCAATCCTTTGAAAGCAAGCCTGAATGCACCACAGATAAAAACATATCTATTAGCATATAAAGTGAAAAAAAAAAAAAAGGCAAAATTTTAACGTGGATTATAATGTGTCTTCTGCCTAAGAATACCAAAGACATTAGTAGTGCATTATAAATATATACATTTTTCCCCATCGATTTCAAATAAGATTTTTTAAGTGAAAAGATGTATAGGAACTATAAAATCTAATTTTTCTTAAACAAAAAGAGAGCAATACAAACCTTTGATCATATGATCATCAATCATAGCGTTTTAAAGAAAAGCATTTTAAAGAAAAACCATGAAAGAATACCAACAGGGGCAACATTGAGCTTAAAAAATGCATGGAAGCTAATGACAATTAGAAGTACCAAACTTTAGCAATTGCTTATTTAAAAGATGTAGTCAATAAAACATTCCAAAACTCATACAGAGTTCCAATAGCAAATTGTTGGGATAATCTTAGCTTTGAATTTTCCAGCACCAAGTATTGATGCTCAAGCATTTTATGTTTTTTTGCAAACAAGTGAACAAGCTTGGAAGAATCAAAACTCATCTCTTCATACTGAAACTGAGCATGGAGAATGAAGCATTCCGTCCATCCCTCTATCCATGTTTCCTTCCAAACACAAATTCATCAATGAAGTGGGAAAGATTTGAAGATATTTATAGAATCTCATCAATTTTAAAAGCTTACCGTGTGACAACCTGTGCTATATTAACATTCGTGGCATTCCACAGTCTGAAAAATTCTTCCTGCATGCTGCAACAACATTAATTCCTATTATACAAATGGAAACCAAGTTCAACACAACAACTTATAGTATTTCATTACCTACTAAGGAACCCCGTGTTCTTACTCCTTATAATTGTTTCAGCTGAATTTCAACAATGGAAATATCAAGAACGGATTCGGAGTGGAGGATGAGCATGATTGGGTGAGCCTTCGCAGGGCATCATCAGCCCTTTACCCTTATCCATATCAACCTCTTCCAAACTAAACTGGTTGAAATCACAAACTGTACCTGGATAAATGAGTTATACCATGAAATCTATGATGAGTATTTATTTTAGAGTATGAAAACGCCCCTAAACTAATTACATAAAAAATGCAATTGTAAAGAAAATAATCACTGTGGCTTCATAAAGTCTAATTTTTTTTTTAAATTTTTTACAAGTACATAAATTAGTTGAAACTCATAATGCACTAAAGATAAATGATGCAGAAAAGGATAAATTTAATTAAGCCTAATTAATGATAATCTAGCTTTTCTATTTTACATCACATAATGGACTAAGGATGAATGATGCGGAAAAGGATAAATCTAATTAAGCCTAATGAATAATAAATTAATAATCTAGCTTTTCTATTTTGCATCAATAAAGACAAGGAAGGAAAACTTGTACCCTGTTTAGACGGGGAATTTTCCACCAACAATTGCCATCATAATGTGTCTGTCCTATTACCACCAACAACACTAGCATGTATTTCCTACAGCACAAACAAAACTTTTTAAAAATCTAGGGCAAGCAAGAAGACACACCAACAATAAGACAGAAATATTAAAGCAATTATTATGTATGAATGCATGCCTATATGATGTATGTATGCATAGATGGTGTATCTGCACTATTTATGATGCATGTATACGCACATTATACCTAAGCATTCACAGATAGGATATACATGTATATAATCATCAGTACCTATTATAAAAATGAAAAAGATTACAATAAGCTTCCTTTTCGTCATGGTTGCTAACATCATTCTCGGAGAACCAAGAATCATCAATATCTAGCAGTTTCTTCTTCCTGCAACTTTTTTTTTTCTCCCAACAAAAAACAACAAACAAAAAAACTATTTGCTACAAAGCTTATACTCCCATTAAGGAGTTCACACAAATTAGAAGAAATAAAAAAGGATAAATGATCGGAATCCCTTAGTTCAAATGCAAAAAAAAAAATCACACAACTTGCACTCCTGCTAAGGAGTTCAACTTGTACTCTTGCTAAGGAGTTGTAAGAAATAAAATGAGAAACAATTCACGCTATTTAATCCAACATTTACGGTGAAGGATTAAACAATTAGTTTCTTGCTGCAAAACAAAAAACGAGACACAAATAAACTATTTGCCACAAAGTTTATACTCCCATTAAGGAGTTTACACAAATTCTAAAAAATAAAACGAGATAAATAATTGGAATTCCTTAGTTCAAATACAAAGAAAACACATACAACTTATACTCCTGCTAAGGAGTTTACATAAATTGTAAGAAATAAAAAGAGAAACAATTCACATTATTAATCCAACACGAATGGTGAAGGATTAACAATTAGTTACTCTTGCTGCAAAACACAAAATGAGACCCCAAAAAAAAGCCTATTTGCCACAAAGCTTGTACTCCTATTAAGGAGTTAACACAAATTCTAAGAAATAAAACGTCGTAAATAATCGAAATCCCTTAGTTTAAATACAAAGAAAACACACACAACTTATACTCCTGTTAAGGAGTTCACGTCAATTGTAAGAAATAAAAAGACAAATAATTCACGTTATTTAATCCAACACGCACTGTGAATGATTAAACAATTAGTTACTCTTGTTGCAAAACAAAAAACGAGACACAAAAAATCTATTTGCCACAAAAGCTTATACTCCCATTAAGGAGTTCACACAAATTCTAAGAAATAAAATGGGATAAATAATCGGAATCTCTTAGTTCAAATACAAAGAAAACACACACAACTTATACTCCTGCTAAGGAGTTCACATGAATTGTAAGAACTAAAAAGAGAAACAATTCACATTATTTAATCTAACATGCACGGAGAAGGATTAACAATTAGTTACTCTAGATGCAAAACAAAAAAAAAAAAAATACGAAAAAAAAAACTATTTGCCACAAAGCTTTTACTCCCATTAAGGAGTTCCACACAAATTCTAAGAAATAAAAAGGGATAAATGATTGGAATCCCTTAGTTCAAACACAACGAAAACACACATAACTTGTACTCCTACTAAGGAGTTCACATGAATTGTAAGAAACAAAAAAGAGACAAACAAGTGACATTTCTTAATCCAACACGCACGGTGAAAGATTAACAATTAGTTGCTCTTGCTGCAAAACAAATGTTACACAAATAATATATACATATATATATATATATATATTATCATTGTTACTAACTACTCCTAGACTTCTATTCTACTACTAATACTACTAGTGCTACTCATCAGTACCGCTACAGTGTCACTAACTATAGTGTTTCTAACTATCAGTACCGCTACAGTAACTAGCTACAACTCCTACTGTTGTCTATTAAGTACTACTACTCCTACTATTACGCGATTGCTATAACTACTACTAATACTATTGTAATTACTACTACTGTTACAACTACTACTACTACGAATATTACTACTATTGTTACTGCTACTCTTATTACAATTGCTACTACATACTAATACTATTTCTACTTACTACTACTGGTTAATAATAATACAACTACACTTCTACTGTTAGTGTTATTAGTAACACTACTACTATTGCAACTGCTATTAATACTAACACTAACACTAACACTGGTACCACTGCTATTGCTACTAACTAAAGATAGAAAGGAAAACAAAAAACAAAAACAAAAAACAAAAACAAAAACAAAAACAAAAACAAATGGAATGAGATTAAAAGGGTAAAGATTAGTTCCCAATATGAATGTTTGACTGTCTAGCTCTAGAGATAATAATGAATTGTTGAAGATTCTGCTGAAATCACAAAATGGATAAAATTATGCTAAATTGAGTAATTAAAGAAGCAAGAATTTGTTGGAGAAGAAAAAAAGTTTGTCTTGTAGAATTACATGTCTAAAATTGAGTCTATAGCACCAACAATGTATGTAAACTCTTAATCTTGCAAATGACAAATAGGCACCAATTTGTTGTGGTAATGGGGTGACACTCAACTCAAAACTACACAACTAGAAAATAACAAGAAGAAAAAGAAAAAGAAATTAGCCGGAATAAGCCCAAGAAATAACAAGTTATACCAAAAAAAAAAAAAAAAAAAGTAAAAGAGTGAATAAGTTTCAAACATAACTACTCACAAAATGCAGCTTTTGAGGATAATTAAAAATCAGTAATTCAGCAATTTCACATTGTGTGGCACTTCAAGTAGAAGAAGCTGAAAAATGAATAGGTCAAAAGAGAATGAATTAGTTTGGTGTTGGAAAAGATGCAGCGCTAGGCGGAGTTTAGGTACCTCTGTGGAAGGATATTGATGAGTGACTAATTTCAAATTGGTTTTCATGGGAAGGTGGTTTTGCCAATAAGATCTGATGGGAGATCTAGCTGCATGCACGCGTGAAAATGCAACTTCTAGTGAATTTCAATTTTTTTTTTTTTTTTTTTTTTTTACACAACAACATCCGTACAAAACTAGTTCAATATTATAGAAAGACAAAATAGTTACCGATAACATTTGTAGGCATAGTTCTGCATTACGATCACTCCTTCTAGGATCATTCTCTGAACCAACCATAAACCTGAAAGCAATGAAAGCCATCAAATTCAGCCAAAGACCACGAATATATCACTGAAGAAAATGAGAAGAGAAATGAAGATAGGAATCATCAATTCAAGAAACTCCATGTGAATAACTCCCAGACTAATGTCTATGATATAGACTAAAACATGTCTAAATTATTGTGTAAGGCTGAAAAAAATCTACAATGCTAACATAAAAGTAGACAAGGAACGTCTTTAGCCTAAGAATACTAAAGAAGACAAAAGTGCACTTAAAATTTTCCTATTCTCATCTCAGCGAGTTCAAATTTGTTTTCATTAAACAGAGATAGGACTAAAAAATCTGAAAACTAGGTATCAAAAATAGCAAGAAGGGCAATATAGGCTGAAAAAAAATGCATTGAAATCAATTAACAATTAGAAGTCCCAACTTTTAACAAATATCTTTAGACTACATCATACCAAATCCCCTTCACGATCGAACATAACTACTTTAAAAAGGCGGGACAAAAAAAATGGAACATCAATTAAATTATCCAAAATAGTTTCAAGGTTTCAGTAGAAAATTGCAGGGATATTCTTACCTATGGGGTTTTCAGCTGTAGGTACTGATGCTGGAGCATTTGTTTTTTATCACTACCAAGTGAAAAAGGCTTGGAAGAGTTGGAATCATATTTAATCAGAAAACATATGTAAATTAGCATGTAAAGTGTACAAAAGCCACAATTGTAACTTCAAAGGAAAGCATCTTAAAGCCTAAGAATACTAAAGAAGTCAAAAATGCATTATCTAGGCCAAAATATCAAAATTTTTTGGAACAAAAAAGCAAAATCCAAAACAATTTGATCATCTGGGTCATCAATCATAACTTTTGCAAGTAAAACCATAAATGAATAGTAAGAGGGGCAGCGTGAGCTAGAAAAATGCATGGAAATTTATGAACAGTTAAAGCCCAATTTTAAGCTATTACTTAAGACTACATTGTACTAATCACCTTCTAGATTGAGCAAAAATTTTTGAAGAAGGTAGGACGTAAGCAGATGGAACTTTTAAAGACAAAGCAAAAGAAAGTCAATAAACAATAGTTACAAGGTTTCAGTACCAAATTGCTAGGATATTCTTACCAATGGGGCTTTCAGCAACAAGTATTGATGCTCGAGCCATTTTTTTCCTTTTTTGCAGACGAGTCTAAAGAGCTTGGAAGAACCAGAATCCTCTTTCCTTATCCTGAAGCACTTATAGTGTTCCTTTCAACCTGCAGCCCCTGTTCAGACCAAATACAAATGCATGAATCAAGTGGGGAAGATTTTCACAACTTATTGATGCAACCTCACTAAAAGATCTCAAAAACTTCAAAAGCTTACCGTTTGACTGCAGTGGTAGACCAACATCTGTGTAT
>JAFMPE010089087.1:11241-24845 GCA_024759925.1 Ficus religiosa
TAATAATCTTTAAATTCTTATTATTCATATGCTTTCCTCTTTAAACAACCATTTAACCTATAATTCGCGACTAAAAATGATATATATATTTTTCTTCAATAGTCTAGTGCGTCTTTTGCACTCGCCCCCCAAAAAATCGTGAGACACAAGTGGAAGTAATATCTCTTCGTCAAATAGAAAAAAAATGAGTTCTAAAAAAAATCCTGTTTAGTGTTGACCGGAACTTCTTATTAGTGTTAACTACGGTTAAGTTGTTCGGTTAATAGTCTTTGGTTTTTTATTTTATTTTTTTTATTTTTATAAATAATTTAAACCTTCCTAGCTTTTAGAACAAAAAAAGTTTAAAATCCCAACAAACGATAAAATTGCGAGATATTTATCTTCAATATCTCGGCGGGGAAATAGGACACAGAAATCCATACAAATTAAAAAAATAATAACAATTAAGTACAAGATTAATCTGTCTGAAATACATAATCCTGACGGAATTAAATAAATAATATTTTAATAAGTGGAGGAATAAAATATTCGGAGGAAAATTTGGATAGGTTCCTTAAAGATCTTTGTTGTTTTGCTGGCTTTTGAAGATACACCAGAGAGTTTCGTCAGATCCGAAGAAAATGGTAAGAAATCGAAAATTCAGGTTAAAAAAAAAAAAATCTAATTATAAATAAATAAATTAAAAATAATCAACAAAATAAATAAGAGAGAGATAGAAATAGTTGCACTATTGGCAGTATTACTAACAGTGCCACTAGTTGATATTTTTGTTATTTTTGTTTGTTTTATTTTGTTTTTTTTAATAAATTTATTAGTTTAAGCATAAAAAGAAGAAAATTGGTTTATTTATATTTTTCCGTGTGGAGCTTTTGGACTCTTGCATGATCCAAAAGGTTGCTGTGGCTTTTCTCTCCTCTTTTTTGCTTTTATCTCTCTTTCTCTCTACCTCTATCTCTCTCTCTCTCCTCCGTACTCTTTCTTTCTCTCTCTAGCTTTTACTTTGTTTTGTGTTTCCATGGCGCTTTTTATCTTGTGCTGTGTCGGCCATTGAGCTGTCGATTGAATCTCTGAACCACGACGAAGAAGATTCATTCCGCAGACAACCCAAAAAAACAAAAAAACAAAAAAATTTGGTTGTGAAAGTGAGTTCTTCTGGAATTCACAAGGTTGAAGACGACGGCGAACTCTGGTTGTTCGTGTTTTCTTTTTTTGTCTGCTTTTTTTTTTTTTTGGCGGATCTTCGAATTGCTTGTTCTGTTGAAATTTGACGCCGAAATCGGGAACGGTTTGTTGTTGGTTTTTTTTTTTTTTTTTTTTTTTTTAATTTGGGAATTTTGGTTGAAAGGAGAAAGATTCCGCTGGATTCTGGTTTACTGGTATAGTGTAGAGGATGCCTAGGGTTTCGTGAAGGAATTTCCATGGCCGAAGCTTCCGAAGCGGAGAAAAGTTCAAATTTTCCGGTGTACTTATGGTGAGTGTGAAGAAGAAATTGAGGCGTTGAATTAAATTCGGAGGAAAACGAGAAAATTAAAGTTCGGATTTTTTTTTCCGCTGGAAAATGTTGGGATTCTTTGGAATTATTACAGGTTTTGGATCTTCTTCTCTATAAGGTAAGAGAAATGCTTCAAATTCAAACTGTACTTCCATTGATTGATCTCATAATTACTTTCCTTATATATTAATGACAGTTCTATTTTTGTGATTTTCAGAAAAAGAAAAAAAATTTCAGCATTTGTTTATGGCTTTGTTTTCCTGATTAATGTTGCAGAGTTTTCTGAGATAGGAATCGCAGAGTAAAAAGGGGAATTTTTGTCTTTTAAGAGGTTGAAAAATTTTTGTTTTTTGTTGAGAATTAAGATGATTACGTTTATGGATTCAAAAGAGAAAATGAAGGAGGTGGAGAAGTGCTTGGACCCTCAGCTTTGGCATGCCTGCGCCGGCGGCATGGTTCAGATGCCGCCGGTGAATTCGAAGGTCTTCTATTTTCCTCAGGGCCATTCCGAACACGCCTGTGGACCGGTCGATTTTCGGAATTGCCCGAGGATTTCGCCTTTTATTCTTTGCAGGGTGTCCTCCATTAAGTTCATGGCTGATCCTGAGACTGATGAGGTCTATGCCAAGCTAAGATTGGCCCCTCTTAGTGGCACGGAGCTTGGATATGATGATGATGGTATTGGAGGGCTTAATGGGTCCGAAACTCAAGAGAAACCGGCGTCATTTGCCAAGACTTTGACGCAGTCGGATGCGAACAATGGGGGTGGTTTCTCGGTCCCTCGGTATTGTGCTGAGACGATCTTCCCCCGTTTGGATTACTCTGCTGATCCTCCTGTGCAGACCATCCTTGCCAAGGATGTTCATGGAGAGACATGGAAATTTAGGCACATTTATAGAGGGACGCCTAGGCGGCATCTTTTGACCACGGGATGGAGTACTTTTGTGAACCATAAGAAGCTTGTTGCCGGCGATTCGATTGTGTTTCTGAGGGCTGAGAATGGTGATCTGTGCGTAGGGATTCGGCGAGCGAAGAGGGGTATTGGAGGTGGGCCAGAATCTTCCTCAGGTTGGAACCCTGCTGGTGGGAATTGTGCTGTGCCTTATGGAGGGTTCTCTGCGTTTTTGAGGGAGGATGAGAACAAGCTGTTGAGGAATGGTAATGGTAACGGCATAAGCTTGAATGGTGGTCTGATGGGGAAGGGGAAAGTGAGGCCAGAATCAGTCATTGAAGCTGCAACACTTGCTTCCAACGGGCAGCCCTTTGAGGTAGTTTACTACCCACGAGCAAGTACGCCTGAGTTCTGCGTGAAAGCGTCGTTGGTAAAAGCGGCATTGCAGATCCGATGGTGTTCGGGAATGCGGTTCAAGATGGCCTTTGAAACTGAAGACTCTTCGCGAATTAGTTGGTTTATGGGAACTATATCTTCTGTCCAGGTTGCTGATTCCCTGCGCTGGCCTGATTCACCTTGGAGGCTTCTCCAGGTACTCCTTTCTTGTCTCATATCAAAATTGTCTGTAATCTTCGATCCACGGTTTCCTGTGATTCCTCTTCTTTTCAGTTTGAAAAAATATTTTGAATCCCCTGTCACAGTTCGTGTTTGCCAGTGTCAATTTCCAGATAGAAAAAATGAAAGAGAAAATTTGGCAGCGTCAGTTTTTCATTGAATGTTTTTGGACGTTTCTCCCTATGATATTGACATGGCATTTTACTGAATTCAGAGCTCTCTGAGATGCATATTTGTGAGCTTCAGAAATTTACCGAGCTTAGTGGAAGCTTCTGCAGTGCAGATCTCTTATGAATTCGCGATAGCGACCGATTACCTTGATAACCTGTTCATAATTCTTCTTTGAGATTGGGTTTTGTTTGCCGAATTTTCTCTCTGATTTGCTGGAACATTTTTCTGCAGGTTACATGGGATGAACCTGATTTACTTCAAAATGTGAAACGCGTTAGTCCGTGGTTGGTAGAATTGGTTTCTAATATGCCGACCATTCATCTATCCCCCTTCTCGCCACCGAGAAAGAAGTTGAGATTGCCGCAGCATTCAGATTTTCCCCTTGACGGCCATATCCCGATACCAACATTCTCCGGCAATATCGTCGGGCACAGTAACCCCTTTGGTTGTCTGTCCGAAAATTCTCCTGCTGGCATGCAGGGAGCCAGGCAAGCTCATTATGGTCTATCTTTATCAGATCTCCACCTCAATAAACTGCAATCAGGTCTATTTCCGGATGGTTTCCCACTGTTCGACCATGTTGCTGCGCCCACAAAAATCTCCACTATCACAACGAACCAAAAGCCTAGCATGAATGAAAATGTGTCTTGCTTCTTGGCACATGCTACTCAGGCTCCAAAGAAGCTTGATGATGTAAAGCCAGCACAGCTCATACTCTTTGGTCAGCCTATACTAACCGAGCAGCAGATCTCGTTGAGCTGTTCTGGAGATACGGTCTCGCCAGTTCTAACTGGAAATAGTTCATCAGATGGGAACGGTGATAAAACAGCAAACTTCTCTGACGGCTCTGGATCTGCCCTTCATCAGCAAGGGCCTCAGGAGCGCTCATCCGGTGAAGGGTTCCAGTGGTTCAAGGATAATAGGCAAGAAACTGAGCCAAACTTGGAAACTGGTCACTGTAAAGTTTTCATGGAATCCGAAGATGTAGGTCGCACCCTTGACCTCTCGTTGCTCGGGTCTTACAATGAATTGTACAGAAAACTAGCAGACATGTTTGGAATAGAAAACTCCGAGACGCTTAGCCATGCGCTCTATCGCGATGGTAGTGGTGCAGTCAAGCACATTGGAGATGAACCTTTCGGGTATGAGTTGATTACCATATGCCCTTGTATAGTATCCTCTTCTTTTTTATTGTTCAAACTGTTAACAATTCGTTTGTTAAAATGACAGTGACTTCACAAAAACAGCAAGAAGGTTGACGATTCTAATGGATTCTGGCAGCGACAACATAGGGATGTAAAGACACGCAAACATTAATTCGATTTGTGCAGCTGGTTGATTTTAATCCTTAGTTCTCATGCTGACCTCTTTACCTTTGCCGAGGAGCCACTCTGATCCAATTTTTTGAACTTCCAACCTTAGTCGTTCACATTCTCGTTTTTCATCGTTTCCTTGGGCGAAAAAAGAAAAGTCTTCGAATCTCTAAATTTCAAATTTCCATTGTTTAAGTTTGCAGTTTTGTTGGCTTTTAGGTTTTCTTACCGTTCACAGATCCCAAAATCCTACATGTACAAGGTGGTTTTGTAGGACGTGGTATATGCTCTATTAAAAGTCTTCAGTAAATTATGCAAGTCTTGTAAGAAGGCAGTTTTTTTAATTGGAAATGTAAATTTTTCTACAAGCAAGCCTGAGTATTGAACGAAAGGGTCCTTTTTTTTTTTCTTTTTTTTTTTTTTACTGTATAGTTTGAACCAGCGAGAAAGAAAGTGAGTACATTTACTGCGGTGTTTCTTTATTAACCACATATAATTTAAATATATTTATTTTTTTCTTATTTTTATCAAAAGCTTAAATTGATAGAAGGTAGGTCGATAATAATCTTACGACGAGAAAAGGGTGTGACGAGGTTGTTCCTCAAACAATTATTAATATTTCCACAGAAGAGGGAAAAAAGTGACGCATCTTTTGGAAATTAGTTGTATCCGTGGAGGACCAACAAAACTCATGAGGAAAAGAAACAAAAAGAGTTAGTTACAGGTCTAATCATCTTATAAATAAAAAGTGGTTGAGTTTGACTTATTTATTAAGTGTTTGTTTTAAGGATATCAGATTTATATTTCACACGACAAAAAGATTCTGATCTAGAAATATCAGTCATAAAATAACAAAAATAATAAGATTACTAATTGTAAAATGGAGGGTAAAATAAATTTAAGATAAAGAATAGCATCATGGGGATTGTAAAAGAAAATTTGTCAAACGCAAAAGTCAAAAACTAAGAGCAAGGGGAAACAAAAATGTCAAAAATGAAGAAGTAAATAATTAAAAAAAATTAAAAAATAAAAACACGTTGGATAAGCAGAAAGAAAGATAACAACAAAACAAAGAAAGAAAGAAAGAAAACACATTCTGTGAATTTCTAACCTAATCTGCCCGCACGGGAGAGTTATGGGGAGCCCACAGAGTGTGGTCAAATTTGGAGTTTTGGCTAGTTAAGAAATCCATTCACGTGTGGGCAACGTCAGCTCAGACTTATATTTTTAGAGAGAGAGAGAGAGAGAGAGATTTGCATGTGTTGCGGCGTTTTGGTGACTGGGCTGTTTCTTTGTCGTTTCTTTTTTAATCTAATATTATTATTAATAATTATTTTTAATTTCCATTTTGAAAATTTCTACTTGATGGGTTTAGAGCTTTGACTACAATTACCACACCCATTTGTCGGGTCGGACCCACTTCCCATATCTCAACGACTTTGGTTTTCCCCGGATTTTCTGTTATCTCTTCTGTTTCTAGACTTCTGAATTAATCCACCAAAAAAAAAAAAAAAAAAAAAACACCCCACGTAATTTATTTTGAAAAATGTAAAAAAATAATAATAGGAGTGAAAGAGAAAAATAACAACTAAATTTGACAAAAAGGTGTAAACTTTGATTACCTGATTCTAAGGTAAACGAAGATATCTATATATAACAATATTAAATTTTAACTTATGTTTGGTTCGTCGGTTGAAGATGAGATTTTTAAGTTGGAATTGATTAACTTCTTAAAAATTAGTTATAAATTTAATTGACTTTTCGAAAAAAAATACAATTTAATTGGAGTTAAATTTAGTTTGACGTTTTAATTTTTAATTTCACTTTGATCATCTTTATCTTCGTGATCATGTTAAGGTAGAACATATATATATATATACAGAGAGAGAGAGAGAGAGAGAGATCTGGTTATATATTGTCAAACCTAATATGTTGAAATGAGATCTGCCACTAACAACCACGTCAACTTGTTGTTGTTGTTGTTGTTTTTTTTTTTTTTAATATTTGTACGTATTAATTATGTGCCTAACCTATCACTGACCAAGCAAAACCTACGGTATTCCAAAGAGTGCAACGATCAGAAGAATCGAAAAGGTTTAAATATATCAAAACACACACACGCACATACAGAGGGAACACCGACAAGAAACACAACCCAAAACATATGTACAAAGCATCTTTTGGTGACCGATCTTGAGTTAGATCATGTGACTCTGAAACCGTTTGATGAACGGCTTCTCTTCTGTTATTGTTGTCCTTAATATATATATAAAACTTATACATACATATATATATATATATATATAATTGTTTATCACTTTTCTTTAATAGGAAAAAAAAACCCCCCCTTTTCCTCTATACTTTGTTTAGCTTGAAGGAAAACTTTTTCATGGAGACATAATAGATATATATATACCTTAACGTTCAAGGAAGTAATTACGATATATTATATATATGACATTAAAAATATATATTATATAGTTACACGTACAAGATATGCTTATATAGCTGAAATAATTTAGAACACAATACATATAAATATACATAATGAGAAGACTTTGCATTTGAGGATATGTATATATATTATATGTATATGAATATTTTAGAAAGCCAAGAACTAATTTGGGAACAAGAAAAAGCTAGGATTTCTTATTCCAATCAATGAATAAAAATAAAACATCAAAAGAGGTTTATATAGACTAAATAGAAAATATAAAAGACTAATCTATTCTTAAATGCTAAAAAGTAGGAAACCTAATTATAGGAAACAAGTAATAAAATAAATAAAATTATATTATCTAACATCTCCCCTCGAACTCACGATGCTGCTACAAGTAGCATTGAGAGATTGTCAAATAAGAAACGGAAATGCGAAGCAGAAAGCGTCTTGATAAACATGTCAGCAATCTATATGGAAGAAGAATATGGAAGAAGAAACGAAAGGCGATGTGATGGTGCCAAGTTGAGAGTGATGTTGAGTGACATGACAATCAATCTCAATATATTTGGTCCGCTTATGAAACACTGAATTGCGGGCAATCTGAATAACACTCTTACCATCACAATATAAAGGAGTAGGTCGATGAAGAAAAACACCCATGTCTACAAGCAACCAACGTAAGCAGACTATCTCACACGTAGTAGAAGCCATAGCACGATAATTTGCTTCGGTGGAAGATTGAGAAATAACATTTTGCTTTTTACTCTTCCAAGAATAAGAGTCACTTAGAAAGATACATAAACCAATAGTGGACTTGCGATCCGTCAGATTACTAGTCCAATCAGCATCAGAGTAAGCACATAGCTCTAAGAACGAAGTAGATGGAAGTAAAAGACTCTGAAACTAAGTGCCCCGAAGATACCTTAAAATGCGAAGAACAGCAGCACAATGGACTGTAGTGGATGCAGTGACAAACTGGCTAACTATAAAAACCATATGTGCAATATCAGAAGGAAAGACAAACCAAGCTTCTAACAATAGTACGATATAAACTAAGATCCGAGAAAGAAAGACCATCAGAAGGAGAGTACTGAGTATTAGTCTTAAGAGGTGTATCAACAATATTATTATCTGTAAAACATGCACACATAAATATATCAGCTATATACTTTGATTGGCAGAGAAGATAACTGTTTGGAGAAGAGGCAACCTCAATGCCCAGAAAAATAAGGTAGTGAGCCTAGATTTTTCATGGCAAAATAACGAGCTAACTCAATCTTTTGTGTAACAATCCCGTCAACATCAGCACCAGTAATAATTGTACTATTGACATATAAAGACAGTAGTACATGACCGTCACTAGTATATCTGACAAACAAAGCTGAATCATGATGACTAAACCGAAAGTCAAGTGAAGTAATCACTGTAGAGAACTTCTCAAACCAAGCTCAGGGTGCTTGTTTGAGACCATAAAGGGCTTTTCTGAGCCAACAGACTTTACCAGATTGATGAGAAACACTAGGGGGAGGTACCATGTAAGCTTCTTCATAAAGATTACCATTCAGAAAAGGCATTTTTAACATCCATCTGAGATATGTGCAATTGATGAATATAGGCGACTGCAATGAGAGTGGGAAAAGTAGTCATTTTTGCAACTGGGGCGAAAGTCTCCTCATAATCCATACTATACTCTTGAGAGTAACCTTTAGTAACAAGTTGAGCTTTGTATCTTTCAATAGAGTCATCAGACTTGGTTTTGATTTTATAGACCCAATGAGAACCAAGTGCTCGTTTACCTAGTGGTAAAGGTATCAAGTCCCACACATGTAGCTGATGCAAAGCTATAAGTTCCTCAGTCATAGCATCTTATCAAAGTGGATTACAAATAGCATCTTTATAGGACAATGGCTTAGCGAGATGATGAATAGAAGCTAAGACAGAAGTGAAAGAGCTATAACAACAAGAGTAAGCAAAATCTGGTAGCTTAGTAGACTTACGAGAACGTGTGGAGTGACGAAGATGAGGAGGAGCTGCAGTCTTAGGAGGTGATTAGGTAGCTGTATGAGGAGAGGGAGCAGCGGTAGAATCAGGAACTAGAGGACCATAATCTACTGAGCCATTAATGGGTACTCTGTAAGAAATATTATCTAAAACTGGAGTAGGTGCTTGTGAAACAGTTGATGGGACTGTATTAGTGTCAGTGTCAAGAGTGAAAGGATCAATATGTATGAGATCAGACTTAGTCATATTATGAGAACTAGCAAGAATAGAAAAGAATGAGATATGTTCAAGAAAAACAATATGACGAGAGACACATAATTTTTGACTAATTGGATCAAAACAACGACATCCTTTTTGACCTGCACCATAACCCAGAAAGATAGATATAACAGACCGCGATGACAATTTACTATGCTAGACATGAGGACGAAAGATAAAACAGGTGGAACCAAAAACACACAAGGAAGAATAATCAGGTTCAAATCCATACAACTTTTCAAACAGTTACAGACATGAATTGTGTGAGGTTGGAATCCTATTAATCAAATGAGTAGTAGTAAAGATTACTTCTCCCCAAAATTCACTTAGAGGACTGGCAGACAACAAAAGAGAACGAGCAGTTTCAACAAGCTGCCTATGTTTCCTTTCGGCAACACCATTTTGTTCGGGAGTATTTGTCCAAGAAGTTTGGTGAACTGTTCCATCGGAAGCAAGCAAATTAGAAAAATTATTAGGAGTATATTCACCTCCCAAATCACAACGAAAACACTTTATGACAATTGAATGTTGAGTTTTTACAAGAGCTCAGAAAGTAATGAAAATACTGAGGAAATCAGAATGACACTTCATAAGACAAACCCAACAATATCGAGTGCAGTTATCAATAAACGAACATAATATCGCGACCCCCTTTTGTGAGCACAGGAAAAGGTCCACATGCATTAGAATGAACGAGATCAAATGGTGCAAGATAAAAAGAAATACTTTTATAAAATGGTAAAGCTAAAAATTTTGCCAGTTTGCAACCATTACAATCAGAAATATCACGAGATTTTAGATTTCCTAATGCACCTGAAGAAGCTAAAAACTGTAAACGAGACACTGAAATATGACCAAGATGAAAATGTCATAAATAAAAATTAGAAGACGAACGACTCAGATGAAAAGATGACAAGTCCACACTAGAAGCTGCAACTTCAGGTACTCTAACCTCATCCAAATCATAGAGTCCCCTTTGCCTATGGCCTATCCCGATCAACTTCTGAAATTGCGAATCCTGCACATAACAAGTGGAAGAAGAAAAAGAGACTAAGTATCATGACTCACATAATTGACTAACAAAAACAAGATTTAAAGTAAGAATAGGAATGTGATAAACATTGGAAAGAGACATATAAGGTGTGACAATTAAACCAACATCTACTAATGACATAGGAATACCATCAGCAATCATAACTGACATATATGAATTGGGAGATAAAGAAATAAATGATGATAGATCAGGTAACATATGATAAGAAGCGCCATAATCTAAGATCCACAAGGAGGAAAACTATACCTGAAGGACTAGAGGATGACAAATCTATATGAGAGAAGACAGACACAGTTTGTGACTGTGTGGCAAGCAATTTCTGAAACTGCTCGAACATAAATGGATCTAATGACCAGAGAGACGATATAAGGGTGAACTGCTTGAACATAAACTGATATAATGATTTTTTTAATAGGGGGGATGTTAGATTATATAGTTTTATATTTATTTTATTACGTGTTTACTACTATTAGGTTTCCTTCTTTTCAGCATTTAAGGGTAGATTAGTCTTTTTATATTTTCTAGTTAGTTTATATAAACATCTTTTGATGTATTATTTTCATTCATTGATTGGAATAACAAACCCTAACATTCTCTTATTCCTAAATTGGTTCTTGGTTTTCTACAGGTACGATGTATGGGACGGTGTATGGACGGCACTGGTGGCGGTGTCTGGATGGTGTACGGCGGTGCCGAATGGTGGTTGTACGGACGATCACGTCCCCCCAGTAGAAATCAACGTAGTGTTCGATCTGCGAAAGCTTTTGCAAAACAAACATTCTTCACTAAGATTAACAAAATTCATAAGATGGTGGTTTTGATATCATGTAGAAAACCAAGGACCAATTTGAAAACAAGAGAAAACTAAGGCTTTTTATTTCATTCAATGAATGAAAATAGTACTTCAAAAATGGTTTATATAGACTAATTAGAAAATGTAAAAAGACTACTCTACTATTAAATGCTGGAAAAAAAAAAACCTAATAATAGAAAACAAGTAATAAAATAAATATAAAATTATATATAAGTATTTTTTGTGTGTATATATATATATACACACACGCATCAAAATATTATTAAATATGATTCTTTGAAGGCCTTATTAATCCTCCTTTTGGCAAGTGGTGCAATGTTTAGTTTCACACAGCTACATCGGCATCGTATTAGGAGATATCACAACAAACAAATGGTCAAACAACCTTTGGTTACGCACAAACAGATAGAGAGAAATATGGGAGACCAAAACCATTCCCGAAGCATATTATTGTTATTACTTTTTTTCTTTTTGATATTCACATATTCATATATAAATATATATATATATATAACGGATACCTAAATATATATATATATATAGTTTACTTTGTTTTCAGTTCCCACACATTTATAATTTCCCACCACACTATAAGGCATGGTTTCTACCTAGAAGATGATCAAAATATTTTATTAACAAAATAGTACTGCGTATGGTTGTAACATACAAGAAACAAATTATAATCACACCGATGATTCAAGTATATCAAACAATAAAGCCTTCCCTAGGGATTACCTGGCTTTGTAATTGCGTCAGGAAACTGTCAGTCAGTTCCATGGTGCACTGAAAAAGCTATTTTATGTATATATATGTGTGCGTGTGTGTGTACGTATATATAAACACGCACGTCATTAGGACTTAAAACTTGGGATTTTCGATGGATCCACATGTCTCGCAAAAAGCTGAAAAATCCACGTTAAGCTAGCTGGGATACCTATTTTACGTCATCATCATTGAAATATTACTTAGCTAGCATTATTAACTATCTGCTTTTATATTAATATTATTATTATTATTATTGTACGCATGTTGACTTTTGTCACTAATAACATTACTACTGCCACTTCGCTTTCTGATTTTTCCACTCCCTTAATATTCAATTAAAACATTGTATTAAATTGGCCGTTGCTAGATCTATATTAATAATATATAATACGACTTGTACGCATATGAATTAATTATATAAAATTGTAAAATGTATTAATTTTTTTTAAACATATATATAATTGATATTTGGTATAACAAAACACCCCTTCGCTACTTACAGTTTCTAATTTTGGTGGTGACTGGCATTTAAAAAATGAATTAAAAATAAACTAACAAATGTATGCATGTTTAAAAAAAAAAAAAAAAAAAACATATATGCTAGTGCAGATAGCGGCTTTCCAAAGTTCCCATATCTTCTTGACAACCATGTTTATACAACAACGTGTAAGATGATCCAATTTTGAAGTAAATACTGTTATCTATATATATATATATATATATAGATGTGTAATTGTATTTCAGTTGGTAATTCGATTGATAAGATGACTGTGAACCTAGTGTTATTTGGGGAGGTTTAGATAAGAAGGTACTCATCCTAGCTTGCGCAGACTTATCAAATGATCCAGTGTTTTCATTATAATATATGGCTATAATTGCGTCCACGTCGACTTTATGTACAAATCTCTGCATGTATAGATATATATATATATATATCCCAACAAACATTTTTGTAAGTGTTACATCGCTGTGATTATTATATATTTTTTTAGGGGCTATATATACAAGAACAGATGGCTAGGCTGACAGCTGGTGTTATGGTGGCAACTACTTGTGAAACAACAAAATATTATATATAATTATATACTTCATCTTTTTCTCAAAATGTACATTATACATACACGCACAAGAAGACAATCAAAGTAGATAATCAATTTACAAAGATGTGCCAAAATTTTCAACCCAAAAAAAACAAAAAAAAACCAGATCGAGCTGACCCTTGATTCTAATTTTTAGACGATTCTGATTGAAAAGCTCCAAAAAAAAAAAAAAAAAAAAGAAGGTCATGGTCCCAGTTCCATGGGGGCCGTGTAAGTTATATATACACATATATGACATGTGTGTGTGTGTGTGTGCGCGTGCGTGTGATATTTCACTTGGAAAGGTCAAGGTTCGGAGTGGGGTCTAATCAGGGGGAAAAAAGTCCAAAACCAAAAAATGGGAAAAACGACAGAGATTCGGATGGACTTTTAGGCAAAAGCAGCCCACGCCCGTGCGGTGGACCCCACACGGGGGAGCCGATGTCGTCTGAATCTGAATCTCTTTGGTCCTTCGCTCTCTCGTTCTCTCTCTCTCTCTCTCTCTCTCTCGTTACGACCGACATCCGTGAGAACTTACGTCACTCTCACTGACCCTCGTCCTCACCATGAGAACGACGCAGTACCCCATTTAGCAAATCGGGCTTGGGCTTTCAGCTAGCCCATCTCATTACGATATTTTGATGGACTAATCGCCTTAATTTATCGGCCCATTCACTGAGTCTGTTGGGCTCCACTTTAGTATTGGAGCT
>JAFMPE010089198.1:0-13854 GCA_024759925.1 Ficus religiosa
TAGACACCCCCCCCCCCCCCCCCCGCCGAAGCTAGATCTGGGGAGGGGGGCTCCTCGGTGTCTTCACCGATGTCGGGGGGGCCGCCGGTTGACTAACCAGTTTTTATTTTTTTTTTAATTTTTAGTATAATATTTTTAGTTAATGTACATTATAGTTATTATGCACAAGCAACATCTCAACCGTTTGATTAAATCAGGACGGTTTAAAAATAAGTTTTACTGAAAAGATATATAAAAAGAGCTTTATCGCAGCTTTACTTTTTTTATTTTATATTTTTATTTTATTTAAAGAAAAGGGTGCTTTACAATTACTGAGATTAAAGAATATGAAAGAAAGTAAGGGGGGTGAAAATCTTGGGATCGAAGGTCGTTACAAGGGATTGTAAATTCCTTCACCTTTCAAGATCTATCCAAAAGTGAATCCCGTTCTTGTCTGTATGCCTCTCTTGTTACTTTTTTGCATCCCCTTGTTCCTCCGATATAATTCGATCCTTGCATCTTTGAAGAGGCTTCCTTGAGAAAGAGAATTCTACAATAGGGCATTTGAATTTACCTTTTTAAACCAATAAATTTATTTTAGAAACAGTTAATTTTACATATTTATTTTATAATAAATATGATTTTGAGCAGATCTTAATGTATGTAAATGCCATACAATATGCTACCATTCTTAGTTGCCAAAAATAATAAATAAATAAAAATAAAGAAGAAGAAGGCAGGGGAAAATTTGACCAATAAATAAATGCTCTTGGATTAAATTTAGATAATTGTATTTAGGGCATACAAAGAGCACTTTTTTTTTTTTTTTTTGGTCAAAGGCTCAAATCGAAGCTGTAAAATATTCAGACAAAGAGCACCTCTTTTCTTTCACCGTCTGAAATTATAAAAGTTGAATTCTCAAAGGAAGCTCCTAAAACTCGGCCGGCCTTGTATGGAATAACAAAATTTGTGAATCATGCCATTTTGAAAATGAAAATGTAACTAGAATCGCACGTTCTAGTCAGAACAGGGAAGACATGAATTCCAGTCGACAACTAGATTTGAATGTGGGATAAAAGAATTCTTTCTTCCAATAAACATTCCAAAGAAGGCGAAAAAAGACCAGGGTAAAAGGAGCTAGAGAGAACAGGGGGAAAAAGGGTAAGAAAATGGGATATAATTGATGGCGATTCGCATCTAGCAGTTAAAAAGAAAAGAAGATACAACCTATTGGCCATAATAAGGAGGTTGACCAGGAGGTGAAACACCTCCAGGTCTCACTCCGGGAGGTGAAGCACCACCAGGCCGCACATTCGGTGGAGGTCCAGGCTGAGTTATTGTAGAGGCCACACCAGAAGCAATGGGAGCAGTTTGTGCAAGAGGTGACGAAACAGCAGGCATTGCCGCTGCTGCATATGCAGGAACCGATGAAGCAGCATAACTTTGAGCAGGAAAGGTGCTAGGAGAAGAGGCATAAGTTGATCTTCCAGCCTGCATGGTTGGATCCCATGGCGGTATTTGACCTGGTGGAATTTGGCCTTGCACAGAACCTGCGGCACCATACTCATTCCCAGGGTACAATGGAGCAGCCTGAGGATTCTGCCACAGCGGTGGAGCAGCAGGGGCTCTGGGAACTTGTTGTGCTGCCAGCAGACTAGCATCTGGAATTGTATAATCCCTACTCTTGTCACTGTAAGCCTACAATTGGTGTTAATAAGACGGGTAATAATTAGAGCAGATTTTTGGAAGATTTTGTAATAAAAGTGATCAATCAATGTCAAAAGAAACTCGAGTGTCGAGAAGCATACAGTTAGGGACCAAATCTTTTTCCATTCACGGACCCACTTTTCCTTCTAAGGATGTCTTTACTATTTTTCTCTCAATTATTTCGTTTTCTCATGAACGTAACTCAAAAGCACATATTTATACCTTTACATTGAGATCAGTATGACGAGAGTATGATAGATGAAGCTTACAATAGCCACCATCATAAATGCAGTGTCCTTCTAAAGCTTCTCTGGCAACGGCTGCAGTAGCGATATCTGAGAATCATGGCCCAAAATAAATTAATTCTAAGAGAAATTGCATTAATTTATTAAAAAAACACCAGGAAATAGAAAGGCTGTGTGCATATAAAGTGGATCACAGGCAAATATAATTGGAACAGAACTCAGTAACAACTAAATGGTCATGGAGTAAAGGAAATACCAGGATATTGGACTAATGCCTGTGTTTGACCATTCTTCTCAAATATTGCTATTTTCTGCACAGTGCCAAATGCGGAGAACACCTGTTGCGTTGAATATACCAATTTAATGAGCAAAATTGACCTAGAAATTGTTACTTAAAGAGGCAGAAAAGGAAAACCCTGCACCGTATGAATAACATCCACAGTAACAGCATACTGCATGTTCTCAATTGAAGCAAGAAGCACATTACTCTCCGGCTCTTTTCTTTTTCCATCGGGACCTACAGCAGGCTGGAAATAATGGCTCATTAGTTATTTTTCTATCATTATCTTTTAGGTTACAATACTCAAGTCCAATTTTTTTTTTTTTAATCCATATCTTTTAGTTACAACAGTAGAGTCCTCCGTACTGCACAAAAACATGAACAAATAAAGGAAAAATGTTCAGTCAAAAATATACCTGAGAAATTCCCTCTATAGCAGTAGGATTCACTGGCAGGTATGGATTTGTGTAATCCCTGCAGAAACATGAAACCAAAATACATGCATTGGACTTTTAATTTTTCAACTGAAGAATTGAACAATATTTTTCATCATTGCATCTTTGTAACAAGATGATACCGAATGCTAAAACACAACATTTAAAACCTGTGCCAAACAAGAAAAAACTTCACAAAACCAATAGCATGCCTAACATAGGAATGTATGAACAAGCAGATGTAAACAAATAAGACAATAAATGAATAAGAAGATACAAAACTGTCCACTGACTTATTCAACCTCAAAAGACCAAAAGAAACCATTTCAAAAATGTTTTTGTAATATAATTCTTTAATGCCATTAGAACTATAGGTAGAAACTATGACTTATTCCGTTAAATTCTTACTGATCGGATAGACACAATATTTAGATTTTAAACAAATTCTAGCATGATTTGCATCTTAGTGTGTTTTCAATGAAACCCTCGACCACTAAAGTGGTGCTGATATCTAAAAACCTAGGAACATTCATAACCACAAAGGAAGACAACAGAAAAATGCCTACATATTTATCAAGACTCTGTTCGATTGAATTTTGTTCTCTCAAATATCTTGGCAACACGATTCTCATGAAACAAATGACAACAGTGCAACCTAGCCAGAAAAGAATTTTCATCCAAAGGAAGAACCAAGAAAGGGAATAAGGGGAAAAAGAGGCTTCTTACAGCATGTGTTTACAAAAACTCTTTGTGGCTAAATAGTGGAATTACCAGATCCCTCGAACAAAACAAAATTTATCAGTAGCAAGATAGTTGGATTAAAAAAAAAAAAAAAAAAAAAAAGAAGGAAGAAGAAGAAGAAGAAGAAGAAGTTGACTAAGGTACTTTGACAAAAATGGCATTAACAAATGCATTAAGCTACAATCAGAAGATCAAGGAAATTACTAAATTGCAACACATCTGTGTTCGGGCTAGCAGGCTTCACTAAACCCTAGATGACAAAAAGCACCATCAATTAGCAGCATCCCAGATGCCAAAGCCAATAACATACAGAGACAATAGCAAATAAACTTAATTCAGACTAATTTCAAAAACAAAATCAGGAAACGAGATGGGCAAATAGATATTCTTCCTGCACTCTTACCTGCTGCGGTGTGACTGAAACTTGATATTTAGATCAGTGTGCGCAGAATATGAAATACGCAAGTGGCATGAACCAACATGCTCTGGGAGAAGATACCTGGACATAAGACATCAGAACTCAAGTTTTAGAACATACAAGATTTGCAAATTTCAGTATATCCATAAGAAGGAAAAATATGGTCATAGAATACCTAGGTATACTCCTTCCATCCAAGGCATTCCTTGCTGAAGATGCAGTCTCGGCATCACTGAATTGAATCAATGCCTGCAAAGTCAACACGGGAAATGAGAATGATACAGCAAGACTGTAGTGCAAAAAGGTACCAACGTAACTGGTTCTAACCTGGAAACCTGCAGCCTTCTCAAAAGTGGCAATCTTGTGCACAAATCCAAAAGCAGAAAACACCTGAAAGAAGTAAAAATCACTTGTAAAGAAATTGATCTCAGAAGCAACCAAAAAAAGTATGCAATATCAGGAAACCTCTCTAGTGAAATTCCTATAAGACTACAAAAATCCAAACAGAGAAGCAATAAGCGTAGAATGACACCTGAACAGAAAAGTGTGACCTTAGAAAGGAGTATGACGTATATGATAGTAATTCCAAATTGTCTCCAACAAAACAATTTGAAAAAGATACATCACCACCTGTGATTCAACTATTTCAACTATAAAATGGAACTTAATATAATAAGGAAGGCAAGATGACACCTCCAAATAAAGGTGACAAGAAAAAAGAAAAGGGAAAAAAAAGGTCCCACATAATGAAAGGAGAAAATATGGCAACTGTTCTCAACAACATGGCGTTTAAAATATATTAAAACCGGGAAATTTTTCCTTTCATAAATTTGTTCACCTACTGGACAAGAAAGGTGAACAAATTCTTTAAAAATTATAATAATAATAAGAATTTTGCTACCACTGGCTATTGAATATAAGGTCCATTCACGATGAAATTATTCACATTTAGGTGACTATAGAAGAGAGCTGAAATGATACAGGAAAACATTTGACCTACTTTAAGCAAATCATAATTTTTAAATTATCTCTATAATACATGCTAACTAATTTATGAAAAATAATATTCTTTGTGGTGAGGTTCATTCTGTTTTGGGAGGTATTAAACAACTTGTTATGTACATCTCGGAGTTGGAAGTTATCATATTTATAAAACTTGTACAATGAGAATTGCCATGGTAGCCCGCAATAAGAAGTTGTCTTAAAGTCTTATCCCTCTCCCAAAGTGGGTCAGCTAGTTTCCTTAATATCCATTAACTACAGCAGAGTTGAGATTTCATAAACTTACAATGCCAGTCGCCAGAGCACTTACCAAGTGGATAACATCAATGCTCACATCACCAGCTTCTACACCCTCAATGGTTACCAAAAGGACATTACCGGGAACATCTCCAGGACTTTTGTTGTTGACGATTTCATGCCTATTTGAATATTGGATATATACAGTTTTCCCTCGAACCTGAGCAGGCTCTGAAGATGAAGCGTAATATGAAACCATTGAGATAGCCTGATTTAAGTCTGCCTGCAACGAGTAATAATTTTGCTTCTATTAACAACATATAACTACTGTGTTTGAGATACTATGAAAAGTAATAGGATATTCAAAAAACGCCAAAGATTATTACCACAAAATCGCAGAAGCAACAAATTAAGGAAAAAATACAATTCCCACAAATCAACATTAACGGATATCAAGTATGGACAAAGCAAAGCAGACAGCAAAAAGGTGCCTTTACTTAAGAGTTAAGCATTTGTAAGTATTAGTTACTGGTTTATCGGAAAAATTACTCAGTATGCCGATTACGTCATTATTCTAATATGGTACAGCCGTCTAATAAATAGTACTTTTTGCGTGATTTATTAATTTGAACCCTACTTTATCATTTTCCTCTCTCCTAATTTACTTTATCTTAATTGCTTACTCACGTTATGACTAATCTACCTAATCTCCGATATTCAAACATGATTGATTGTTTCAGAAAAATCACCCAAATGACATGTAACCCCGATCTAGCGAGTAATTTTACTGTTCTGGTAGCTTATTACTTTCCCGTTAACGGACAAAGATGCGAGACTCCCAGTCTATTGAACAAGTTTTCAACTTTAAGTATCCTTTTGGAAGGACTTTTATCGTAACTACATTGTTTTAAGAAATTCTTCAAGTTCTCTCTCTAGTTCTTTTCTTGTTTCATCAAGAACCCATATTCTGCCGCACCAATAAGTTTACTTGTATTGAATCAGACATAACTCCCCAGTAGTTACTAGGTCACAGCAATTTCACCTCATTTACAAGAAAAAACACGAAATTTCTACAGCAAATGCAACTGCAAAAAAATATATATATACTACTTCACTGGAAACAAAAAACAAAAAAACAAAATTTCATCTATTTAGTTAGTTCATAGAAATAAGAAAAAGAATCCAAAAAAAAAAAAAAATCTACTACTTCACTAGAAACAAAAAAAAAAAAAAAAAAAACAGAGTTTCATGTATTCAGTTAGTTCATAGAAATAAGAAAAAGAATCCACAAAAAACACAGAATTGAACTCTCGCATGGAATTCTACTTCGAAACCATGGAATTCTACTTCGAAACCCTAATTAGCGAAAACAAAATATATTATGGAAAGCGAAAAGGAGAGCTAGAGAGCGAGAGCGAGAGAGGGGCTTACGAATTCGACGAAGGCTTGGTTGCGATTGGCGCCGACATTACACTTGGTGTTGACGATCTTACCAAAGGGCTTGCAGAGCTCGACGAGCTCCTCTTCCGTGCACTCCCATGGGAGATTCCGGAGGTGGAGAACCTTCGACGGCGTCTGGGTGTACCGGAACTGGGGCGTCCCCGAGGTTGACATCTAGAAGAAATCTACGGTGGCCAATACGGAGGGAGGGAGGAGGGGATTAGGGTAGGGGCGAGGAGAGGATTTTTAGGATTGTGTTTGGATGACTAGAAAGTTCTCTGAGAATTTTCCGTCAAAATTCGGGAGAAAGAAAGCGAGAGCCTAGCCGACGGATTGGATTCTTCTTATTTTAAAGGGAGTTTTTTTTTTTTTTTTGTCCCTGGAGAATTTCCTAAATAAGTAAATACCTTTTTATATTCCCATAAAATCTCAAATTTACCCCCGTTATTGTAAAATTTTATAAAAAAGTGATCCCGATGGGCCAATATTTTGCAAACAATGCAAAAGTAACAAGGTCTATGTGGAAATAACCATAATAGCAGCTCTGTTTGTTAAAACAATATTATATAAATGGCATGTTTGGATGACAAGTCTATAATCTAAGTTTCTAGGTTCATTTTTATTTTTTGAAAAATCAATAAATTATAATTAATTTTTAAAAAATCAACCAATTTAAAGCTAAAAATTTTTCCTTAAATCCATGTTTCAAACGCATTCAAAATGACTTCAAAACAGCTACCGCGATCCGCATTAATAAATTTCATTTTGTGAGATTGTCATTTAACAAGTGTTATTAATCATATAATTTTTACAAAATATTAATATCCCCTCATAAATATCAATAAAAATGTTATTACTGTTATATTGATCATCATGTCATGAGTTTTCCGATGATATAAACAAATCAAGTTAGAAAATTTTGATAGTTCTCCATTGACTTCTCTCTTTACCCCTTTGCATGTATTTTTAATTGGGTGTGCACCCCCAGACCCTCCCATTCTCTTATGCAGCGTTGCTTCAAGCAAAAAGGAAATGAGTTGGCTTTCCTATCTACCTTCTCATCACGGGAAAAGGGTTGAGGCTTATCTAAGTACTAAAGCTATTGGAGCGGCTGCCTTCTGGCTTGAATGCAAGCAACAATTGGCTAGACTGCTCGATTTGAGGATCGGCTTAGCTTGTTGCGAATTATTATTCTTCATTTGCCTCAATTGTGTGCATGGGGTTGATGGAGATTTTAAACATTTATTTACTAGAAAATTTAAAAAATATTTGTCAACTTAAAAACTTAAAATGTTTTACTAATCCAAACCAAAAGGAGTTCCACATCCAATCCTCGTCAGATTGATTTGGATTGAAAATGTTAAAATCAGAGTATATTAAACTGATTTCAAAAGAAAAAAATCATGTAGAGTCTTTAACTTTAGACTTTAAGATTTATTAGTCTCTAATTAATATTTTCGAGTAATAATTTGATATGATTAAATACAAATTGGAATAAGAAACAATCGACATTCAATCTAACATTTAGAGAAATGGATTGAATGTAACATCTCAAAATTGGTTGATTGATTACTCACTTAAATTTCCTTGGAAAAGATTTTTTTTTTTTTAAAATCCCTTGGAAAAGAAATAAATTAATATCTGAGGTTAAAATTAGAATTTGAAATGTTTCTACGGTGGCATTTGTAATTTTAGGAAAACCAGGAGGTTGTTGAGTGAAATTTTGGAAATGAAACAAGGCAAAATCCAAAATCGGTCAAAACCCTAGAAAAGACGGGGAAAGAGATCCAGCCTTCGATCTTGCTCGATTGGGAGCCAAATTTCCCAACTATCTCCCACAATTATCTTTCCTTTCGTTTCCACAGTTTTTTTTTTTTTTTTTTTCCTTTTTCTTTTTATCTCGTTAGGGTTTTCGTTTTCTTGCCTTGATACGAAGGTACCAAATTTCTTCACCTTAATTAATTAATTAATTTTTTTTCCCCAATTTCTGCATTCTCCTTCTTCTTCCCCTAATTCGTCGTTTATTTCGTCTGGTGATTCTGTTTCAGTTCGAAAGTTTTGATTTTTGTGCATCTTTTTGGTTTGTTGTTTCTTGGATCTGCGTTTCTTCTTGTGCAAACGTGTATTCCGTAGCCATTGAAAGGGTTTTCTGAGCTTTCTCCATTGTTGCGTAATTTTCTTTTATTATTTGGAAACTTTTTTTTTTCCTCGCAAATAAGCATTTGATGATAGATTTTCTCTTTTTGTGTTAGAGCGCAGATTGGGATTATACTTTGAGGAAGTTTTGGAGATCTGAACTGGTAATTGGTTGCATTATAATAATTTGAAGCCCAAAAATTGACTAAAAAATAATGGGATTTTATTGTTCACATCAATTTGTTTCCGTTTCAATTCTGTTGCTTTGTTTTTGTGCTCTTTATAGTGGTGGGGAAGTTAGAGTACTAAGATTTGACTACAGAAGATTATATTTCTGTTTTTCTTTTGTTGAAATGATGAATAACTGAGAAAGCTCATACCTTTTCCGATCGAAAACGATTCAGTTTTGATACTTATTTGACTATTTTCTGGTCTGTTTGTTAGTAATTTTCTGAATGGTGTATAATTCCGTTTGTATACAGTTTGACGAATCTGTCGTAATCATGGCTGGTCAGAGGACTAATTATGGAAAGCGGGCTCATTCTCAGACCGACCATTCCGAAAATGGAGGAAACAAAAGGAGAAATCACGGTGAGGAAAGAGAACAGTTTGTCATTGATTCAGATGATACTGTGTATCGATACTTGTGCCCTGTGAAGAAGATAGGAAGCATCATAGGGAGGGGAGGGGAGATTGTCAAGCAACTAAGGGTGGACACAAAGTCAAAGATTAGGATTGGTGAGACGGTCCCCGGATCTGAGGAGCGTGTAGTTACTATTTATAGTAAGAGTGAGGAGAGTAACACCTCTGAAGGTGGTAATCATGTTTGCCCAGCTCAGGATGCTCTCTTTAGGGTTCACGAAAGGGTTGTTGCTGAAGAATTGCATGGTGACGAGGATAGCGAAGGAAGTCACCAAGTTACTGCTAGGCTTCTGGTACCTTCTGACCAGATTGGCTGCATTATTGGAAAGGGAGGACAGATTGTACAGGCCATTCGTAGTGATACCGGTGCTCAGATTCGCATTCTTAAGGATGAACATCTGCCTCCTTGTGCCTTGAGCTCTGACGAGCTTGTACAGGTAAATTTGACGGTTTGAGTATTTTTCCTTGATGTACTAGCTAGCTCTAATACATTTTCGTGTAATGCCACTGCTTGTTAAAGTTCCGGACCTGTTTCTGGTGTAGCTTCCAACTTGCAATTATTCCAAAAGAAAATGTTGTTTATGAACTTTTAGAAATTTTCTACACATTCCCTTGTTTGTTCTAAAATAACCTGGTGCATGGCGATATTCGTTCTTGGTGCTAGATAACGTGAAAGATTTACTGACATTAATTCAAGGTGGGGTTTTCTAGAATTTTTTTGGTTATGTATGGGTGAATAAAATTTTTATTTCACCGGATAAATGGTTGGAATGCTTATCTATTCAATACTGGTTTTTGTTGTTCAGATATCTGGTGATGCTCCGGTTGTTAAAAAGGCTCTCTATCAAATTGCTTCTCGCCTTCATGACAATCCATCGAGATCTCAACATTTGCTTACATCTGCTTTGCCTAATGTATATCCTTCTGGCGGTTCACTCGTCGGTCCAAGTGGTGGTGCCCCAATAGTGGGAATAGCCCCTCTAATGGGCCCCTATGGAGGATATAAAGGTGATGCTGGAGATTGGTCACGTTCTTTGTATTCAGCACCTAGGGATGAAGGGTCTTCAAAAGAATTCTCTCTTCGCTTGGTTTGTCCTACTGGAAATATTGGTGGTGTGATTGGTAAGGGTGGTGTCATTATTAATCAGATCAGACAGGAATCTGGTGCAGTAATCAAGGTTGACAGTTCTGCTACTGAAGGAGATGATTGTTTAATAACTGTTTCTGCAAAGGAGGTAAAATCTTTTCCATACAGATAATATATACTAGCATTACTTGGAGGATGCTTTAATTTGGTCTTGATTACTTTTTTATCCTTGCCTTTTCAGTTCTTTGAGGACTCATATTCTCCAACTGTTGAAGCAGCAGTGCGCCTGCTACCAAGATGCAGTGAGAAAGTTGAAAGAGATTCGGGAATTATCTCATTCACAACCCGCTTACTTGTACCTACCTCACGAATTGGCTGCCTTATTGGTAAAGGAGGTGCCATTGTAACTGAGATGAGGAGGGCTACCAAAGCCAATATTCGTATACTTTCTAAGGAAAACCTTCCAAAAGTTGCTTCTGAAGATGATGAGATGGTGCAGGTGAATACTTAGTTTATTTTGGTGTTAGTGGAGCCTTTGGATTATTTTTGTCTGAGCTATTTCTTGGTCGTGTTGGTGCCATATGAGACAATTTTTTTCTCTTCAATGATCAGATTGCTGGAGACCTTGATGTGGCAAAGGATGCTCTCATACATGTAGTTACGCGATTGAGGGCAAATCTTTTTGATAGGGAGGGTGCTCTCCCTACTTTGCTTCCAGTTTTACCATATCTTCCTGTATCAGCGGATGGTCCGGATGGTGTAAATTATGACAGTAGAGACGGTAAAAGACATGGGCGTGGTCATTCGTACTCCGGTGGTTATGGTGCCTCAAGTGATTTGACATCTTCTGATAGCTATGGAAGTTATGGTGGTTCCCAGGTATGCTGCCAAGGGCCAATACTTTTTCCATACAACACTTCTTAGTAGCCACTCTCTTATATGTTTATGTTGTTTCATCTGTCATGTGCTCTGCATAATGTATTCGATGAAGTAAAATCTTCTATAATTTAAATCTTCTGTTTAATCACTTTTACTTCCTGATCGCAAATTCTTTTTGCTCGTGTTTTATGCAGATTGGTGGTAGTGGTGGCGCCTATGGTGCTTATGGAGCTTATTCTTCTGGGCGAACTGGAGGTTCTGGGTGAGAATTTCTTTCTTCCTTGTCATGCTTTCTTGGATACTCCCTTTCTTTCTTCCTTCCTTCTTTTTTTTATTTTTTTATTTTTATTTTTTAATGTTTTCTTCCTCCATTGAATACATGAATTTTTTGGGTATAGTCCTAGTTGTTTTTCCCCAATGTATGTGGAATAATGAGTTCTATTATTCCCTAGTTGCAGCTTAATAAGTTCACATTCAGTGTGAAAAGCATTGTAATGTTTATAAAATAGTTCTGAATACTTGCAGATTATATGCCATGGGAGTTTGGTTAATATTTTCCTGTTCTATACTATATTCCCATTTTATCATAGGAAGAAGAAAGCTCCGTCTATTCTTTACTTTGAGTTTTTTTGTGATCGTTTTCTATTTTTTTTCATGATAATATCTCTGTTGGTGTTTTGAGATGCCTCAATCCTGATTTAAGCTTCTGATACCAGGTTGTCTAGCCAGAACTCCGTTTCTCGACGGAGAAACTATGGTTACTAGAATTTATGATGCATGCCTGCAGGTAGATGACGAATTCCTTGATCCCTTTTTCTTCTCTGTTAATATAGCTGGCGTTACCTCTGGTCCTCTGGGCCAGTCATCTATTAGTATGTGACATTTGATATCATAGCCTATCCAATACCCGTGTATAAAATTCTGATGCACTTGTTTTCCCTTTGTTGCCTTTCCCAATCCAACAAAACAGCTGAGATCTATGAAGCCTGAAGTTAGCCCACTGCCTCTTTTGATGAAGCCTTCTGCCTAAACCGGAAGACCAGATGAACCAGCATTTCACATACTCATGGCCTACCTTGACGAATCTACTTAAAGGACCAAATCTATGTGGAGATCTTGTTCACTTTTAATATTTTCCATGTCCATCGAACCAAAGTTACCAAGCTTAGTATCTTGTGTTCCCTAAGACCTAAATAGCCGGCACACCTGTTCCTGCTTTTTTTTCCTGTTGACTTTCTTTAAGATTAAAAAGCCATGTTGCTTCCATCCTCCTTAAGTTGTTTTAATGTTGCATTTACTTTCTGCTCTCCTCTTTGTTGTCTGAATATTTTATATGAGGTTGATTGGAAAAACTTGTTCTCTCTCTCTTTTACAGCAGAATTGTTATATCATTTGAATTTGCAGGCATTGTTGTATATCATGTGGCAGCAGCAGCATTGATCTTTTTGGGTGCATTCTTTATTATTAAGATGCATCCATATTAGAAATACCTCTCTTGGTCTACATAACTTAAATTATTACTATTTAGTAAGAAATCCTTGAAATATCCAATTGGAGCCAGCTCATTGAACTTCCAGATGCCACCTTTCCTTTGCTCGTTTACGGTCAGAGGACTAGACATCAAATTGGGAATGTTTAGCCCCATGTTTTCTAAGCTGCCAGTCTGGTTTATATATTTAGTCTTAGCTTTGTACTTGGTTGTGTTAAATGAGAGGATGCGGAGACAAGTCTTTTAGGTTCTGCTGTTTGCCATGTCAAGGGAATCTTGAGAGTTAACTTGACGGCTCTTATCTTGCGTACTGAAATTTCATGGAAGCTTGGAACTTCAGGACCAACTATTCGATGGTGCTGATCTTTTGAGACTGAAGGTACAAGTGGTACGTCGATTTGTTGTGTTTGCTAGAGTGCGTTCAACAACTTTATCATCATCGGAGACGGATTCTGTAAAATCTTAAGCATTTGTTACCATAAATGGCAGGTTCTTCGGATGTTCGATGCATTGGAGGAGAAAGATTCGCTGTTTCGCCTGAGGGGAGTGCATGATTTGATTGGTCTTCATATTTTTGCTGATTACTTTTAATTGTTAGTGTTATTATTATTCTCATTATTGACGTTTTCTTTGTTTTTGGTGTGTGGCTGATTGTTGGTGTGTAGGGCAAAATCTCGAGCTGCATGAACCGGTGAAGATAAAAAGTTAAAGTGAAACATTAAGGGTCCGTTTGAGATCACATTTGAAGATGATGTGTTGGAAGTTAGAGATGCTTTGAGTTTTGAAAATGTTTGTTGGGTGGAAATTTACTGTTTAGAGTGAAATAGTATTAAAACTTAAAATGTGCGTGAAAAAAAATTAACAATATGGATTTTGTTTCGTTCNTGTGTAGGGCAAAATCTCGAGCTGCATGAACCGGTGAAGATAAAAAGTTAAAGTGAAACATTAAGGGTCCGTTTGAGGTCACATTTGAAGATGGTGTTTTGGAAGTTAGAGATGTGAAGATGGTGTTTTGGAAGTTAGAGATGCTGAGTTTTGAAAATGTGTGTTGGGTGGAAATGTACTGTTTAGAGTGAAATAGTATTAAAACTTAAAATGTGCGTGAAAAAAAATTAACAATATGGATTTTGTTTCGTTC
>JAFMPE010089309.1:0-13598 GCA_024759925.1 Ficus religiosa
CCTCCCCCCCCCCCTCCTTGCTTTCTCATTTTTATTTTGTTTTTCTTTCTTCCAATTTTCCACCATTGATCCAAGGTTGTCATCATTTTTCTCATCCATTGGATCTTCCATCATACCAATCCTTACCCTAAGCTCTCATTGGTCACTTATCATCCAAAGCTTGAACATTGATTTGCCTAGGATTTTTTAACATAAAATCTACATCATTGATTTCAAACTTAAGCACAATTCTTGATCAATCTTCCACATTTGGATTTTCTAAGAATAAATCTTAATTATACATCTTTTATCTATGTGACTCCGTAATTTCCCAATCATACTCTCAAAACTTAACTATTGATATGATCAAAATAAATACTAAGATCATTGAATTGACCTACTAATAAAAATTGGGTTTTTTTTCCCCCAAAATCAACATTGATCCCTCTATTACGACATAATAATTTTCTTTTTGCAAAAATTTTTATGTTGTTCAACTCATCTTCTAGGTATTTAAAATTTCTCATGTAAATAGAGAAACTCAACATTGCTAGATCATCGACATTATCATACTGATGGTATCTAAACAATCATTTATGATTTTGAAATTTGATATTCATCAAAATAATTCATTAGAAGGATATTAATGAAGGAAATCTATGATAATAATTCATAAATCAAATTAATGAATTTCTACGACGTGACACGGGGGTATTTCATTACAAAGTCCAAAATTCAGGGAACAAACACAAATTTTTCCTAAAAATAATTTCTAATAGGTGAAGTGTATAAATTTGCACTCACTTAGGAGTGTACTAGTATTTTCGATACATTTGGTAAAAGATGATTATAATGGTTGCATGCTTTAAGCATGAATATTAAAAAACCAAATAATCCCAAAGAAAATTCAAGAGTAACTTGTAAAAATGATTTAATATTTCGAGTCATAATAAAATAGCAAAAATGCAATTCAGACAATGGTGGGGAAAGAATGGTAACAAACGGGTGTTAAACTAATAACTACAAGTAAAAGGTGAACGGTGAAACTCATGGGCAAATAAAATTGTGGTCAATAAAAACAAGAATAGAAACATTAACATAGAAAATAAAAAAGACAAAAAAGAAAATTATTCAAAGAAACCAAATGAAATGAGTAAATTTGATAATATGAAGTGGTGAAAACAGAGATGTTAATTGCTCATACCACCAAAACACCAAAGCATAAGACTTAAATTGAAGTAAACATTATTTAAAAAAAAAAAAAAAAGCAAAAAAGAAAAAAGAAAAACGGACCTAATGTGAGCAAAAACCTATCCACATAATACCAAACACAACTATGCCCTTTAATATACCAGAAATTCAAAGAAAACGGCAAGATATACATGGCATATTCATCACCAGGGAAAAAAAAAACGGAACAAAATATAGGCTTTGCTTTGCTTCATGTTGTGCTTTGCTTTGCTTCATGATTGTGCTTTGCTATCTGGTTGTGCTTTGCTTCATGATTGGATCATTTTATTTTAGATCTTTTGCTTTTCATTGGTTAGTTGGTGTGTGTGTGTGTGTGTTTTTTTTTTTTTTTTAATGAGATTTTTTGTAGTAATTTTGATGGACTTTCTTTATTTTTATTTCAAATTTTTGTATTTTTATTATGGACAAGAGGTTCACGATAAGGACCAGATTTTGTTTATATATGGACCAGGAATTTATAACAAAGATCTTTTGTGATATCAGGATCTAATTCAATCACGTATATAAATATTTTTCAGATACATGCTCGGGTTTTATCTTAAGGACCTGTGTTGTTTTTTTAGTAGTCTTGGTGTGTTTATAATAATGATTAACCTTAAGACCTGTTTTATTTTTAAATAGTCTTACTATATGGACCGGGTGTTTTAGCTTTAATAATGGAACAACCATTTCTGATGTGTTAAAATTTTCATACTAACCGGATTTTATCTTTAACAACAATTACTAGTATGTTAAAATTTTAATCTGTGGGGATTCTCAGTATGTTGATAACAAAATTGTATTATATTCAATATGGTCTTGGTTATAACAATAATGACTTACCTTCAAAAATTGTTTTTCATGTTTTTGTAGTGATGGATTTTGGTGTTATAATGACTTCATCCAAGCTTTTATTCGGAATGGTGATGATGTTGAAAATCACGACTTTACTGTCGAATTTCGTAGTGGAGTTATCGATGATGTGGATATTGAAAAAACGCTGGTTAGTTATGACATTGAAGAAAATATATAATGATCAAGTCAACATAAAATTAAAAAAAAAAAAAAAACGACATAGATTTTTCTTTGGAGCACAAGTTGATCATACCGTTACAATGATCAAGTCAATATGACTAATTTTGTTTTACTAGATTTTTTAAGGATAATCAGAATGTTGATAAATTGTCATCTGATCCTTTTCAAATGTAGTTAGTGTTTGTCGGACTCATTCATCTTTTCACTTAAAATTGTTTTATTGAAAAATTAGTACACTGTCTTTTTTTTTTTTTTTTTTTTTTTAAATTTTTATTTTATAACATGCTAGTCGTGCAACAAGTTATAGCATATTGATGACATCAATAATATAAAATCAACATTGTATAAATACCTTTTAAGTTGCATAGAAAAAGCTAGAGATAAAGGAAAGGAAAGTTACAACCCAAAAGTGCTAGTAACATGAAATGTCCTGGTTAAAAAACAAAAAAACAATTGCCCAAAAATTGAAAAATAATAAATCAATAACTCATTGTCGAATAGAAACGTTACTGGTTGTACTGGGCTGCGGCCTTCTGCCTCTTACATCCACGCCGAACAGGGTCCAGATCTATAGAATTTTTGCATTTCCTCCTGTTATGACCAATCTCGCTGTAACGACCACACCCATTACGCTTGCTATACTCGCCACATATCGGAATCGTTGATTCTTAGGTCTTCTAGCAGATCGAGGATTTGCAGGCAGTGGTACAACATTATCTTCTAATCTATTTACTCGTAACCAATCAACAATTTTAATCAAAATTTCAGTTAGGAGTTCATAAACACTCAATCAATATAACAATGACTCAATCATTTCATTATTAATTAAATCACTTGATACAATATATTTATGAAACGATCAAATCTCTAACAAAAGTTATCAATGAACCTAGTCTATTAATTTATGAACAAAAATACTGACTAAAACCTTAAAAAATAAAAAAATAAAAAACCATAGAGACGTGGTCAATATGAAAATGATAGAATGATAGAATCATGAAATTTTCCTTTAAATTAAAAACGAATCACAACATCAAAATGACCATATATATTTTATCAATATGAAAATGACCCAAACCTTACATACCTGTTGATTTCCATTAGCACAAGATGAAGAAGCATGGTTGGATGTTGAACCAAGACGACTAGATCACCTTGTTGTCGGGGACACCAACTCAACTTCAATGGGGTTTTCGACATTTTTGGGCGAATCATGTACTGGGGATTTCTTACCTATTGTCGATGATGGTTTGTTAGCCACGCTGAAGAAGAAGATCAAGGAACAGTAGTAGGGTTTTCAAGGAATTCGTGAAGAATGGAGAGGGAAAGGGGGAGATGAGGACGTGTTTTTCGGTGGTATGGTTTGCTTTTTGTGTATAATTTTAAACATAAATCATTGATTTGGGGATTTCCACATTTGGAAGATCATAAGTGGTGCCTACAAATTAAGAACTAATTAGATTTTCATTTTCTCACTAATTTTGAGTCAGGGGCAATTTTTTCAATATATACATAGGCAGTTATAAATTTTGTTTATTATTGCAAACACGTTGATTTGTAAACATATTTTAAAAGTAGGGTTCCAAATCAACCATATATGTAAATAGTCCTAAGTAATATCTAAACTAAAGGGCGTATGAATCGAATTACATGAATAAGAAATCAATTCACAATCCAATTGATTTTTGGATTTCGAAAATCAGCCAATCTAATGAATTAGATTGGATTGAACATATTTACATATTAGATGAATATCTTTAATCTAAACTAATAGTTTACAGATTCAACAACTACTCTTTATTGTTGCAAATAGAGACACTATGGCTTATGAGCTCGCTAAGAAAGATGTTGTTGTCAACATGAAAACTAATCATCAATCTGATTGTCCTTAAACTGTTACCTTTGTGCCATTTTGATCCCTATTTTTTAGTTGAAATGATCTATACTCTTTAGAAGGGGTGCATACAGTTCATTTATTAATGGAATTGTTTATTGCCATTAAGAGATCAGCTGAATTGCTTGATTGGTCCCTAAACTATTACATTTGTGGTGTTTGGTGCCAATTCTCTCTCTCTCTCTCTCTTTTTTTTTTTTGGTAGTTGAATCCTCAAATTTTATTGAACTTAATAAACTAACATTGAGAAAATAAAACAAAATAAATAAAACATTAACAAATGAAAATAATATAAAAAATTTTCAATATCTCTCTATCTCTCTCAGTCTCCATCTCTCTTTCTCTCTCTATCTATCGATTTCCTTCTATCCATCGATTTTTTATATTTTTACTTTCTTTTTCTTTTTTTAAAGGTTTTTTACGTTGCTTTATTTTTCTCAAGGTCAGTGTAGTAAATTTAATTAAAAAAAAATTTTGAGGTTTCAACTAACAAAAAAGGGATAAAAATGTCACAAACATAATAATTTAGGGACCAATGGAGCAATTATACAAATCAGTTAACCGTCGTTAAAGGATTCCACTTAAAAAAAAAAAAAAAAAAAACCTTTTTGATCTAAATAAAATATAAAATATCCTTAATAAAAAAGTTCGGTTCATTTACTTTTTTATATCTTGCGTTTGCTTTTAGTCAGAAACTATACCTTATATATTATCCTGCATCTATATACCATTAAATTACTTTAGGGCACAAAAATATTTTAAACGAGTACAAGAAAAAAATACTTTAAGGGGAATACATTCGAGAAAGAAAATTTTCACCTAGGGAAAATAATACGAATATTAATTGATTTGAAATGGTAATTGACGGAAAAAAATATATACAACTAGGGTCATAATGTTTTTAATTGTCCATTAAAATATTTATAAGAATCACTTTTAGATAAAACAATATTTTAGAGGATAACTTTTGATACAAAAATAATGTAGAGTATTATGGGGAAAAATTTAAGTAGGGACTCATTGAATATAAAAATATTTTAATAATGGTAAATGAGAGAAAATGGTATTTCAAAAAGGTATTAAAAATAAAAAAAAAAACAAAAGTTAGGATCAAAATGAGTGTCTTAGCATTTTGGTCGTAACTCAAGAAGTGTTAAAAATTAAAAAATATTTATAAAAGAAAATATCTTTGAAAAAAAAACATATTATAATTTTAATAGGAGAAAATGAGAAGGGTATTTTTTTTTTTAATTTTATGAGCACGTTTAAAAATACAAACTTTAGGGAAGAAAGAAGCAAAAGAAAAAAAGAAAAAAGAAAAAAAAAAAAAAAAGACAAGAACGTATGTATAGAATGTACGTATTAAAAAATTTTGAAGAAAATATTTTAAAAAATGATATATTTGAGAAAAATTGTTTTCATAAGAGTAAATGATAACACTTTTGATGATCTCATGTAAAAATTTAAAAAAAAATTTAGCTTAGAAACACAAGCTTTATGGAAGAAAAAAAGAAAAAGACATTTACGAAGGATTAAAGGGGAAAAAAAAAAAAAAAAGGACAAGAACGTATAAAAAGTAGATATAAGAGCCAAAATGTGTAAAAAAGTAATAATAATAATAAACTAAACAAGACAAAAAATAAACAAAACAAAAAACAAAAAACAAAAACAAAAGTAAAACGAGTGTTTTGATTGGAAACCAATGAACAATAACAAAGGCTGTGCTTGCTTATTTATACTCTAAAGCATGTACTGCACACATGTTGGACCCACTTGAAAATTTTTATTTAAATGGACAAAAACTAAAATAATAAGCCAAAGAAACAACCAAAAAAAAAAAAAAAAAAACAATTCAGCAAAGGGCCTGAATTAAAAAAAAAAAAAAGGATGTGAAAAAAAGACCAGAAAGATAAAAGGACTAAAACGAAAGAAATTTATCAATACGAAAAAATAACTAAAATGGGAAAAAATTACCCAAAAAAAAAAAAAAGGAAACCTAAAGTGCACTTTTACATGTATAGATATGGATTTTTCATTCTTTATTCTCCTCATTTTTTTCCGCCCAACACAATTCTACTTCGATCTTAACCATCCCTCTTTGGGCCTACATTTTGTCACTTGGTTTTTTTTTTTTCGTTATGCTAGACGTGAGTATTCATTCAACCAGAGGAGGCCCCAGCAACAATAGGAAAACCGAAACAGAACAAGTCGACAAACAACACAACTGAAAAGCAGGAGAAAGGCCCCCAAAGAGACAAGAAAATACACCAAAACTACACAAAGCACAAATTGAAAAAGACCAAAAAAAAAAAAAAAAAAGCACGGACAAGAAAGAAACTAGAAACCAGGAGTTGGTCTAACAGGAAACCATTCCTCAGTGTCATTTAAGACATCAGGCGGCACTGAGGATGGATCAATGTTGCCAAAAACTAGACCTGACTTCGTCTACTTTGCTAGATTATGAGTAGCGAAATTAACTTCACGTGGCGAGCATTGAAATTTAGCATCCTTGAACTCCTTCCGAAGCAAAACACGGTCATTCTTAATATTTAGCAAACTCCACGGGCAAGACTCCATACGATTGTTGATAGCCGCAGTAGCTATTGGGATATGTGCCTATAAACAAATGAGATGTATTATTTTACTGATTTAATTTGAGGATTTTTTTCAATATTATTTTTGCATACATGTTTAGATACTTCATAAATATCGAAAACTCTAGATTATTTAAATGTGACTTTAAATATTGTATAGTGTTATATACCGGAGGATAATATTTAAAGTAAAATAATCTAAATTTGTCCGTAACTAAAAATTAAAGTTGGGATCTTTAATTTAAAATTACTAGCACGGTTCATTACATTCAGAATGAAATGATCCTATCCGGATTGTTAATAATGAGATTATTGGAATGAAAGCGTTTTATATAATTCGATTATATAGGACTGGAACACGATTAATTATGAATCTCTAATAATTTCCGTTATCATATAGAGCATTCTAAATTAATCAATGATGGTCATATATGAATCGATCTTAATTCTGAGTAATTAATAGACTCCTATTTATTGTATCATATTTTTTGACATATCAAGTAATGACACAAATGAATAGTGTCAAATTCTTGGTATATTGAAATATAATATAATAAGTAGTCGGGAATATTAATATACAAGATGAAATCCATTCCTTCGTAAAGAAGTAAGATGAATGGTTCTCATAAGTGTTAGTTCAGGACTTGAATAATAAGAACGCTTAATTTATGATTAGATCATAAATATATTATTCATTAGAGAATCAATGATATTTAAGGAGAAAGATATAGTTAAAGAGGTTAACGGAAAATACCTAGCTTTAATTATGAACCGTTTATGGAGGATTGATTTATATATGGTGACTATATCAATGAGCAATTCAAATCCGTTGAATATAATTAGTTTTATAATTTTAAGAGTGCAATTCCAAATTTTTAGTGTAATAATTTGGAATTAATAATTTTGATATTTCAATTAAGGTGTTAATTAATTTTCAAAATTATTGGAGGTTAAAATTATAAAGTCCATAGTTCCTCTCAACGGCTCTATTGAATCATGTGAACATTGTTTTATGTTGGGTTAATTTATTAATTTAGAATTGAGAATTCTATATTAATATTCACACAACAAATTAATTGGATTAATTTGTATTTTAAATAATATGATTATTTAAAATAAATTTAAAATAGTTTTAAAGTAAAGATTATACAGTGTGGTAAGGACTACATCGTAGTTGTGCACCGCAGGGTGGTTCACATAATATCCACAGAGTGTATGTGGAATATTGAATATTGAATTTTGAATTTTGATACATGTAGAAGAGAAAAGATCGGTTATTTTATTTTGAATAGTTCAAAAATTTTTTTTTTTTAAAATTTAACTGATTAAATAATGAGAGAGAGATTTTCTCTCTCCCATATCCATAAAACACGCCCACTATATGGAATTAGTGGGCATGTGCATATTGTTCCACATCGAGGAGTTGTTAATTAATTAATTAATTAAATAATTAAAATATTAGTTATTTTTCTCTGTAATACTAAAAAGAGGGTACATACAATGTATCTAAAAAAGGAAAGATATATTTAATTCCTTTTTGACAGAGAAAAATAGATACGTAACTTTTTCTTTAGAGAGTTTCTTCTCATCTTCTCCTTCACTTTGTCTCATGAGTTGAAAACACAAAGTGAATCAAAATTCAAGTGTGTGATCAAACCCAAATTCAGAAATGCCCACTCATTTCCTGTTCATCATGACCTGGAGAATATTGAGAAAGAATCTTTGCTCTTTCTGAAGGATTTGGAATTCTCAAGAAGGTTGGTATTTCCGAAGGATTTGGAGTTCTCAAGAGGGTTCTTGAAGGAGTTCAAGAATTTCGACTTAATCAGACAATGGTCAATCTCTACACTTTCTTCTTAATTTATTTTGTTAAATTAATATAAGTATTGTCGTTAGAAAATTTTTTGAGAAAAATTTTATATATGCGATTTGATCCGTACCATGCTTCCGCAAAATTTTAAAAACTAGTTTTTCGAAACCAACAACTGGTATCAGAGCCGGCAATACCTTATATTAATTTAATGAGTAATTATATGATAATTTTTGTATGATTTTGGGTAGGCACTTGTGCATATTGATGTATGTTTCGATTTATGATCATGATGATGAATGTTTGTGCGAATGGATTGGTCATAAATTTTTCTGGTTTCATGGAAATTAGTTTGTATTTTTCCTTTTGATTAGATCAATTGTAAATAGGAATCATGGTATAATTTTCTTTTGATTAGATCAATTGTAATAGGATTTATGTTGTAATTTTTCCATTGATGAAGAATTGTTGTTCACTTTTTTTTTTTTTAAGAAAAGTTCTTAATTTTTTTATTATTTAAAAAAAAAAGAGGTGGAGCCGGCGATCGTGCGGACGCCGTCTGCAGGCTACACCACAGATCGGCCATGGTTGGTTGGCTGCACTCAGTCAAGCCCGCAGCCAACCCATTGTCACGAGTTGGGTTCTAGGAACCCTGATAGCCCAATGAGTTGGGCCACCAACCACGGGCTGGGCTGCTCACTTTGGCGGGCAGGTGCAGAACACAAGCAGGCTGGGCCTAAGCATAGGCAATGCCCAGCCAAACAGCCACTCGACAAAAAAAAAAAAAAAAAAGATAAAGATAAATCTTTTTTTTTTTTTTTTGAATTTGAGACAATGAGGACCACCACCACTTATAAAAAGAAGTTGGAGAATTACAAGAAGACCCAAAGTTGGAGAATTACAAGAAGACATATATTTTTTTATTATATCATTTTTTTTATTTTGGGTTGTAATTTTAGGTTTCCATGGACCCGGCTGTAACGACCCGCCTAACGTAGGCCGTTACCATATGTAACTTATCTTACATATCGTATTTACTTACCTAGCGTAACTAGCAGAATTTTTTTTTTAATACGGTGCTAACTCACACGAATACGTACGTACATATAAACGTTCACTAAATAAAAGCGTTGGAAAGTGAAATAATACACATATGATAAACAAAACGCGTAGCGGCCACCATACCACATTTCACAGCTAGCAATGCCATGCTCCCCTATCTTGCATCATAGATTGCCGCTAAGTTGCTTACCTACAGCATAGACGTAAGACGTGAGCTTTTGCTCAGCAAGTACAACTATTACATCCGTGACACAAAAACAAAACAAAACAAAACATATCATAACATAATATACATAATCATGCATGAACCGTTTATGTTTCATTATACTTTCTTATTCTTTCTTAAATTAACATACTATGGGCCCCTTAACATGAGTGTCCATACCGTGGCGCGCAGCTATGGAGTGGTTGGGGTGGCCAATCCATTTCCAACTCAACCCATAGACCAAACCCGACCTGGGAATGGGTTGGTACGACACAGGCAACTTGCTTGCCATTATACTTACTTTTCATCATGTCATACTTTGGTCTTATTCTTAGTTGTGAACATGCTTCATGATGTCACACGTAAATAGATCATATGACATTTCATAACCTTTAAACAAATCATACATCATAGCATAAACTTTAAACACATCATACATCTCATAACATATCATAGCATACATTCATCAGGCAAGTAACACAACAAAAGCCTATGATGTAGGCGGAGTTGTACTTACCTCGTATGCTATGTACTGTAATGTGTTGCTCCAAGTCAGGTTGTAACAGCAGGCTACCTCCTGCTATTATAAAGGACATAGGATAAAGTTTATATAAACTATAACCATAAAATGTTGGTAACCTAACCAATATCTATACATGACCTTAGTTATATGTCCTCCACTTATACAAATGATAACTCACTTGGTTACTACAAGTAACCCTAGAGTTCATGGCTTACATACTTAAATCATAACCTATTAGGTTACTTAGCGTAACCTTGGATACTAAGCCCAAGCATACATGAATAGTATTAGGTTACTTAATCTTAGGGCTAAGCCTTAATATTCCAATCTAAAACCCATTGGGTTTTAGGCCCACTAACAAACTTAGTATCTTGTTGGGTTACATTGGGTAACCCATGGTGTGAACCAAACTTGGGTTAACTCTTATTGGGTTACTAAAGCCCAAACTTCTAAGTTGAATCCTATTGGGTTACTATGGGTAACCTTGGGCTTTGGGCCCAATCCAGTAACTCAGGGATCCTTCTTGGTTACCATTGATCATCATCTTATTACCAAATTTTAAGACAACTTGTGGTCCAAAATTTACTTTTCTTTACTTTGGAAAAAACTTAGCACCTTAGGTCCATTTTATATACAAAAATCCTTGTTCAACTTATAACTCTTTGAGTAGGGTTTGTTAAAAATTACTAAGTGTTGGAAACTGCCTTTGGAACAGTTTTCCACAGTCAATTTATTAGTGTATATGCAAGAATGTCCTTTTCTTGCACTGTTTTAGAAAGTCCTGTGCAGGAATTTCCTATTCCCTGCACAGTTTTTGAAATCTAATTTTATTTAAAAATCTGGGTTGAATCCAAAAAAGTTTTCTTCACAAAACTTTTAGATCTTGAAAAATCCTACAACTTTTGTGTTTCACTCAAGACCCAGTTTGGTCTCTAACCTACTCATTTTGCCTGTTGAACCTGTCTGGCTGTGCATGAAGTCTGGGCATGACTAGGCTCGGATTTTTGTAAAAACCAAGGCCATTAGAGCCTTATTTTCAAAAACGGTCCATGCTGCCCCCTAGAAAAATCCCTTCTCTACAACTTTCATGTTTTAAGTTTTTCCAAATTCGGCCTCTAAGGGCCTCAGAACCAGCTTTCCAGAAAACTGGCCAGTTTTACCCGAACTAGCAGTTTTCTTGCTTAAGTTCATTTTACGTCCTAATACGCACACTCTACCTCAACCGGTTGCAATCGGGAGCCTATAACAGTCATGCAGCGTTTCTAATGTAAACTCCTATCATACATTCATCCATACATTCAACCATACATTCTCATGCAAACCCTTGAGTGTTTTTGCACCAAGTTAGGGTTTGCAAAATTTTTGGTTTGCATAATCATTCATCACATACTATCAACCTAACATGCATAACCTAAAACTTCCTTAAGCATATTGGGGACATATAACCACATCATTAAGCATATAAACAAACCATAGAATCATGCAAGCATAAGCACATAATCATGCATAGCTCATAAATCAAAACCACTTAATAACCTAATCAAGCACCAAACCTAAAATCTAAACTAGGGCAAGGGAAATTAAATTGAGCTTATGCTCTTACATTCAATGCTTGAAATACACTTAAATTTCTAAATTGAAACTTGAATTGAAAAGCTTAGGATCCAAAAGGGTTTACCTTAATCAATTCAAGGATTTGGCTAGTTTTGGTACACACTTTCCCTTTTTCTTGCCACCTTCCACAACCGGCCTCCCCTTCCAATGAGGTTCTAAAATTTTTTCGGCCACTCTAGCTTATGCTCAACCAAAATCCGGTCACCACCAAGCACTTCCTTTTTCTATATATATTTTTTTTTCTTTCTCTCTTTGAGTTCGGTTTTTAGGGGGGAGAGTGAAGAAATTTTTGGGCATGGTCTAAGGGTATTTTCTCATTTTTGTGAACCAAATGAGCCCCCCCCCCAATCACCTATTTATAGGTGAAAAATAATTAAATTTTTGGATTTATTTTTAATCCAAAATTTACTTATTGGTCCTTGAAGCAAAAATAATTGCCCATTGCCCCTCCATGTGGCCGGCCATCCTTGGTTGTCTTGGTGAGCAAGTTATTTGCTTACATCATCATGACATCATCATGCTTACATCATGCTTACCACACTTTTTCTTAAAATTACACTTTGGTCCCTAAGGACAAAATATTTGCAATTTAGTCCCATGAGTGAGGTGTCTTCCCTCTAGGCCTTGTTTGGCTTTCTTAATATGCAGTCTATTTTTATACTAACACAGATATTTCCAATACTGTTCTTAACTAATACAGTACTGTTATACTGGACTGCAGTCCATAATTCATCTGTGAATAAAAGGACTGCGTAAAATTTTTCTTATAACTTTAAGTCATTTAGCCCTTAATATCCTAAATAATGTGTTTAATTTTTCTATAGTGGTTTTGAATCTTATTCTTACTATCTTGTCCGTAATGACGGTTTTTTGCAGTATATTTTCTATACTGCTTATCATATTACAGTATCGTCATACCTTTGACTTTTCTAGTCAACCTTTGACTTTTTTGATCAAACTTTGACCAACATAAAATTATACATTTTCATTCTACCTTTTTGCTCAAAAGGTTATTTGCTTGACTAAGCAATTCTTATTGAGTCTTATAAAATCATAAGAACTCACAAAACTTGATAAAAAAACCGTAATCTGGCTTTTTCGTAAATACCTTCATGGTACACATAAATTCCTTTAAAAAAAAATCATAATATGGTAAAACGCTAGTCATTACAATCTACCCGCCTTAAAAATTTTCGTCCTCGAAAATTAAAATTGTGGCGCCCCGACTTCCCAAGCCGGGTTGACACCGTGTTTACTTGTACTTAACTTGCTTAAAAATTTGAGGAAAATTTTTTTTTTCCTTTAAAACATATTCACATAAATTATTTATAGAGAAAAATCCAACTGATAATTTGTTCTCGATTCTTCATGCTTCGTACATGTCACAAAACATAATTTACTTTTGAAATATAAACATATTTCATTAAAATGGATGCGGAAAATTATGCGTAGTGGTATCCCACACCGCCCTTCACCCGCCGCATCGTCCTCATGGCCCACCACTCAAGCTGCAGGCTTCTTTCCTACCGTATGAAATATAAGAGTGAGCTTTCGCCCAGCAAGCACAAACATATCTCACAAAACATTTCAAATATTTAAAAACATGCCAATCATCATGTAACTTATGCATGAACCAATTATGTCCAATTTGA
>JAFMPE010089420.1:370-13966 GCA_024759925.1 Ficus religiosa
TATTAATATTCATAATTTTCATAAGAACGCACATAAACACATGATACGAACTTTAGATTTCTTATTTACAAGAAAATGTTGAGTTCGTGAAAGTTCTGGTTATTACATTAATGACTTTTTTAAACATACTTAATGACTAGCATTCATAAAACAAAATCACCATGGTTAATGACTTATTGACTTCTTTTTTTTTTTTTTCCCTTAAACGGAAAGCAAAAATGACTAGATTAGTGACTTTTTGAATGTATGATTTGCCTCAAAACACATGGAAGACCACAAAAGAGAAAGAATGACCACAAAAATTTCAGGAACAACCATTCAGTCGTTCCTCCAAAATATTGACTTCATTTTTCTCCCTTAAATGAAAAGCAAAAATAACTAGACTAGTGACTTTTGTCATGTATGATTTGCCTCAAAATACACGGAACGACCACAAAAGATAATGAACGACTACAAAAATTTCAAGAACAACCATACGGTCGTTCCTTCCAAATATTGACTTTATTTTTTTCCCTTAAACAAAAAGCAAAAATAACTAGATTAGTGACTTCTGTCATGTATGATTTGCCTCAAATCACATGGAACGACCACAAAAGATAAGGAACGGCCACTAAAATTTCAGGAACATACGGTTGTTCCTTTCAAATATTGACTTTATTTTTTTCCCTTAAACGAAAAGTAAAAATAACCAGATTAGTGACTTTTGTCATGTATGATTTGCCTCAAATCACACGGAACGACCACAAAAGATAAGGAACGGCCACTAAAATTTCAGGAACAACCATACGGTCGTTCTTTCCAAATATTGACTTTTTTCCCTTTTAACGAAAGGCAAAAATAACCAGATTAGTGACTTTTGTCGTGTATAATATGCCTCAAAACACACAGTACGACTACAAAAGATAAGAAACGACCACTAAAATTTCAGGAACAACCATACGGTCATTTCTTCTAGACATTGACTTTTCTTATTTTTTTCCCTTTAACGAAAGGCAAAAACAACCATATGCGATCTTTGTTAATGTATGATTTGCCTCAAAAATGTCATACCACCCACAAAAAAGATTGGAACAACCCCAAAACATTCAAGAATAACCACTTGTTTGTTGCTTTTAAATAGTCCCTTTTTTTGCTCTTTAAAAAAACTAATAAATGAAATATCAAACATCTAACATTCATAAAAAAACAAAAAAACAAAAAACAAAAAACAAAAAACGAAATTAATGACTTTCTCAAATATACTTAATGACTTTCACAAATGACTAGTATTCATAAAACGAAATTAATGAAAATATAAACTGTCAAACTCATAATTGTCATTATTAGGTGCTGCTTCTAACATCGGATGGATGTGATAATTTGGGACATTTTTTTGAATTATGTCCTTTCTGACCACATGTCGCCCATTTATACTTATTGACTATATATTCTCCTTGTGAAGGGAAGCGAGTTAATCTTGGCCTCCCTCTAAACATTTCCACATCTGGTTCTACTACCTTAATTGCTCTTACCTCTTCAGGGATATTGTGCCATTGCGATTCTGGAGGAACAAGATAAATAGTTTCTACATATGCCAACATCTAATAATCTGAAGTGTAGTACTCAGAACAAAGGGACTATACATAAGCTCCAATATGTTGCGGTCGATAAAGACCTGCTGCTGCTATAACGTGGATGCACGGAATGTTGTCAATATCGAAAACCCTACACGTGCAACTCCTTGTTGTTAAATTGACAAATGCATTGCAATCACCACCCATCACAATGTATTCATTCTCATTCAGTTGGTATGGCGTCAATGAATCAATTTCATCAAATCTTCTTATGAGTATTGCTTCTCTTTTTGGTGTAATTGGTGTGGTCACTAAAACTAATTCTCGATGTCGAGTGAAGAACCATTGTCCCATTGTGAAGAGGATGAAATCGATCATTGCAGTTATGGGATACTCTCTTGCCTTCAACATCATATTATTCAAAGTCTCGACTATGTTAGTAGTCATAACTTCATACCTATTGCCTTTAAAGTTAGCTCTTGACCACTTTTCAAACTTGACATCCTTCTCGAGATACTGAGTCGCCTTTGGATATTTTTTGACTCATGTCACCGAAATGTTTCTCAAACTCCTCTAAATTGTATGCTTCAGCAGCATCCTTGAACACTCCAAGAGAAGCAGCACTCTTGAAACGGTTCTTAATATTCATCATAACATGATAATAACATACCCTATGCTGCGCCATAGGATAAACGTGACTCACCGCATAACTAATGCTCTGGTTCCTATCAGAAATAAAACATAACTTTGAGCTGTCATGTATTACCTACTTCAGCTTCTCAAAAAACCAAGTCCATGAATCATTGTTCTTAGTGTCACCCAAACCCCACGCAATGGGATAACTGTGATTCTCACTATCTTGTGTGGCAGCAACTATCAATTCCCCCTTATATTTAGTTTTGATCTAAGCCCCATCTATGCCAATAACTTTTCTCATGTTCTTAAACCCCCTTATAGCTGCTCCTAAAGCCATTAAAAAAAATACTTGAACTTATTCTCTGAATCAACTTCAATGTGTGTAACTATACCCTTATGAAGTTGTTTGAGCATGTAACAATACGAGGGGAGCATGGCGAAACTGTGTTGTGGCGTCCCTTTGATCAAATTTTGAGCAAATTACCTTCCTTTCCATGCCTTCCAATAACTTACTTGAACCTTCAGTTCCTGATTCATGAATCCCATGAGAACTTTTGGATTGGGTGGTTGCTTACAATCGATGAAGTGTCCTTTCATGCGAGCTCCAATTACACGACTGGATGCTTGTCTGTGATTGATCGATCGATTCATCAACGAGCAAGTGTGGATACCATTATATTGTTGAATGACTAAAAAATTCAAACCTGGCATTTTTGTAACTCGCACCCGCCACAAGCAATTTGGTTCATCTACACACACAACTTCCTTTAATGACTTGGTTGACTTCTTGACCTTCATTTCAAACTTTCCATTAATGGCGATGAGGTTTAACTTATCAGTGGAACAAATCTTGTCTCTTCAGATTCAGAATGTTGACAACGACTATCATAAACTTTCTCATGCAGACCATCACCTCCTTCAGGTACAACATCATCTTATTCGGGTACACTATCACATCTTTTACACACCTCATCACCTCATTCGTGTACATCATCACCTGCTTTATCTACACCATCATCTTCATTAGCTACTTTCTCAAGCACTGTCTCTTCTGGTGTTGGATTGGAACCAGTAATTGGAGTTGGATTGAAGCCATTGATCCTTTCATTGATTGGTGTACTAGTTCCACAAATCTGCAGCAGATGCTCATAACTACCAAGTAATTCAGTTGGAACAAACCTTGTAACAAATGGGATTTCTTCATTGATCCAACACCCAAAATAGTTATCATGGAAGCCTAGTGCATCACCACCATTACTGCTCAAATCATCATCACCACGAACATATATTGTTTTTCCTTTTCACATTTTTCTTTGATTATAACATGTAGAGTCATTCCTCATTTTTCTTTGTACAAAAACAGAAGATCTATAATATCTGAATCACTGGAAATAAGAGTTGGTGTAGCAGTATCACCAAACATGTCACCAACAGGTTTATGTGTTATCTCAATTGCATACATACTTCGGTCAATACTTGTTCTGTCGTAGATTGTCTCTTCCAATTCCAAAAAGTTGATACTCCTATCAACCATAAAGCCCTTGCTCATACCAACTCCAAACCACCTCTAAAATCTGCCATCCACCTTTTCCCACTTTCCGTTATACTCCACGAGAATGTAGATCTGACTCATATCTATCATGGATTTTGAGATTATCAATTAACAAATAATATAAAGAATACAACTACAAATTTTACATCAATCAACACAAAAAAATAAAAAAATAAATAAAACAAGAATCATGTAGGGACATTTGTTATTATTCCACACTATAAATATAAAAAATTGCAAGAATTATCGGAACGACCAGGAACAACCATCATTTTTTCACATGGTCATTCGGAACAAATGACGGCCATTCTGTCTGAGTGATCTTCAACCTTCATCTACATCAATGGCAATCCTCAAATTCGTTTTATTTTATGAAAAAAAAAAATTTGATTTTTAGGCTAAATAAATATATACATTTACATATAATCCTCTAAAACTACTTTACAAACAACATCTAGCCATAAAAAATTACAAGAACTGTCGGAACGACCAGGAACAACCATCATTTTTCCACATGGTTGTTCGGAACAAATGATGATTGTACCATCTGAGTCATCTTCAACCTTCTCCAAATTCGTTTTATTTTATGAAAAAGAAAATTGATTTTTAGGCTAAATAAACATATACATTTACATATAATCTTCTAAAACTACCTTACAAATAACATCTAGCCATAAAAAATTACAAGAACTATCAGAACGATCAGGAACAACCATCATTTTTCCACATGGTCGTTCGGAACAAATGACGGTCGTTCCGTCGGAGTCATCTTCAACCTTCATCTACATCAATGGCAATCCCTATATTCGTTTTATTTTATGAAAAAAAATATATATATTTTTAGGCTAAATAAACATATACATTTGCATATAATCCTTTAAAACTACGTTACAAACAACATCCAGCCATTTACTAACCTTGCAAAACGTTTTTTCAAAAATTTTATTTCTCCTTTTTTTTCCCCTCGTCAAAGCTCTTGACCGTAGAACTTCGAGTGTGCCATTGTTGCCGGAATGAAGAAAATGTTAAAAGATTTGGGGTGGTTCTTGGCGTTTCTCTCTCACACAAATGCCTCCCTCTCTGAAGTCCCTCCTTGCACGACTCCCTCAACGAAGAGTGATTTGGACGAAGAAGAACCACCTCCTGCTGCTGCCAAGATTTTCTTTTATTTTTTTTTTATTTTTTTGATTTTTTTAAATCTTATATTAATATCTTTATTTTTTATATTATTTAAAAAAAAAGTCATTTTGCTAATTAAATTTTTTTAAAAGTCATTTTGCAAATTAAATAAAGTTAAAAGGTTATTTTACTAAAACACTCTTTTTAAAATAAGTTAGATAGAACTGTTATTTTGCGTAATTACTGTATTTGTTTTGGTCATTAATGAGCTGAAATTAAAGGATAGTAATAGCACAGGACCATTAGAGATATAGTAATGCGAAACATTGAAAGCTATATTCAAGATCTGTCATAGCCCGAATGCAAAACAACACGAAGAAAATTTCCAGAGAACATTCTCGCATAAACCCCATAATAAAATTCTTTTCAGTAAAATAATTCCCTATAACAGCTTAGAAGGCCAAAAGCATCACAATGGCACCGAACCCTGTAAGGAGACCAGCTTGGAAACTGCCTTTGTAGTTGATAGAAGCAGCAGATGGTGCTCGTGCAGACTCGTGGGGCTCAGTAGAAGGAGCGGTGTTAGGAGAAGACAACGAAGGACCATCCGACGATGGTGAGTCTGCAGACAATGGAGGAGGAGTTGATGCGGTTGGAGCAGTGGACTCCGGTGCTTCTGCTGGCGTTGGACTAGAAGGACCCTTTGGAGCCAAGGAAGGAGAAGGTGCCGGGGGTGAAGAAGTGCTTGCGAGAGTATCGATTTCAACCTTCATTCCTTGGTCGCAATGCCCTGGTGTTCCACAGATGAAGTACCTTTTCCCCGAAGCAAGCAGAGGGATAACAGTGTTACCATCGCTATAAGCCTTGATTTGATTACTTGCCTTGCAAGAATCGTAGTCCACTTTCGTGACTTCGACCAGATTATGGTTTGGTGTGTACTGGAAAACTGCAAAATGATAAGAACCAAGGCACAACATTAGTGTCCTTCACGCGTGACCGTGATAAAATATTTTCTTCAACGATTTACCATAAATTTTTTCAAAATTTCAAAAACCGGGTAGTGATCTAAATGTGAATACTAATACAGGAAAGCAAGAATTGGAACAAGAAAATCGTAACTCGAAACCATAAAAGTTACGACTAAGAATGTCAAAATGTCATTTCAAATGTAGAGTTAGATTTTAGCACTTACTGAGATTATCTCCAACTAAGAAAGTCAGAGATGAAGCCCAAGAAGTGAGGTCAGTGGAGGTATCCCAACTACCATTTGGAGCGCCGACGGTGTAATTTGCAGCCATGCCAAGCTCAAGGAGGATGGCCATGACAGCCAAGCTCAAAATTGTTGATCTCCTCATTAATATTAATGCCATGTGTTGGCAATTGGTTTGGGGAATGGTCAGACCCAAAAGAAACAGAGAGAAGTTGCAGAAATATCAGGAATATATGTCAAATGACGCGGAATGTTTATCAGAAACTGGATTTTTTGGCTGGCATTCGGAGTTATATATAAAGACGTCAAAGGGGCTTAAGAAACTTCTCTCTTTCTTTTTTTTCCCCCTTTTTTTTGGAATTAGTCGTTGAGAGTTGGTTTAAGCCTCGAAGCCAAATTGATGCCAGGTTGTTTCTCGGGTTCTCAATCATTGTTCCCTTTTTTTTTTTAATTATTTTTTTGGGAATGACAATCATTGAAGCGGAGACTAGTACTGAAGTTTGCATGAAAAATATTGCTTCGACAACAACTTCATCAAGAAAATTTATTGGTTGTTTCGACAATATTAGAAAATGTAACTTATTTGTTCATGGGTGTGATCACAGTTTTTAGCGATATTTATATATATCTTTAATTAACAAAAAGATTTACATATTATTGTGATTGTATATGTTTAATGATAATTTCATATTGAACTTTTAGTGATATAGTCAGGAATTTTTATTAGTTGGGACTAATTAGTAACTAAAAACAAAATCTTATAAACGCAATTTATTTTATGTGTATTAATATAGAGTAACACGTATATAAATATAATTTGTCTTAAAAAAAAAAAAAAGTGTGGGGGCTCAACTGGGCCTATAATGGCTCCTTTGGCTGCTAACTTCACCATGTAACAGTGTAGAAATTGATTATTTTCTTTACTATTTTTATTGCTTTTGCTGGAAAGCTCAAAGTCCTAATGAGGATTGAGGAGAATATTACAGAAATTCTTTGTTTTTTTTTTTTTTTTGAAACACTGAAATAAAATTTACTTACATATATATATATATATTAAAAAAAATGGACAGACAGTAACACGCGTAGGGTGAGGAGAAAAAGTCTTAAGTGTGGAGTAGTTTATGGCAGCCACGTGAAGGTTGCACCTAATCCAAGCACGCATATATATGCAGCGGCTAGTAAGGAACACGCACACACACATATACATACATACATATAATATATATATAAATATGCAGGCAAGACCAAGTTGGTTCAATTGCTTATAAGAATGTCTTAAATAATTATATCACTACTAACAATAGTAATGACAATTCATATCTAACCATATATTATTTTTTTATTTTTTTGATACATTATTATTATTATTATTATTATTATTTTATTGCTACTACTACTACTATTACAATTACCCTTTATTTATTTTTTTTTTTGGTTGGTCTTGGTTAAAAGGAATCCAGCATTGTGGAGTCGTTGGGCCGATTTTGTGGTTCATCTGGGCTAATTGAAAACAAGAACGTTAAAAATCTATATTTATGTACACACGCACTTGAATTTGTCCTTGATGTGATAATTGTGGCAAAAATGTCCTCACTCTAATTTCTTTTTAATGCAAATTATTATAGAGTTCGGGTTCTGGCGTATAAATAAATGCTTCTTGTATGCAAATTGCAAATAGCCATACACATTGTATCAGTAAGAAAGTACGGACAAAGTTAAAGAAGGAAATTGGCAATATGAAAGAGAAGCACGTCTAACTATGCTAGCCACTTGTTCGCGACTTTTCACTTTTTTACTGTGAAAACGTTCTCATATTTGAAATTCGATAATCTTAATATAAAATATTTTGTCTAATTAATTTATTGTAATGCGTTGTACCTAAGTGATTTATGTAAAATTGAATTTATTCTTTGAGTAAAACTAGATCAGGGATTTTCTGTTCTATTGGTGGACGATATTCTCTCTCTCTCTCTCTTTGTTTAATAGAGGATATAGGAATGGAGAATGGAGAACATCAATGATATTTCTTTTTTCTTCAACAAAAATAAATAAATTAAATTAAAAAAATAAATTGAAGAATTCAATGATAGAGTAGAACATGATATATTTTGAACCTTTCCCTGTTTTATTTTATTATATATATTTTTTTTCGCTCAAACATAATATTGACCTTTTAAAATAGTTTATTATTATAACTTATGTTTTTATTATTCTTTATTTGTTTGGCAGCATACGCGTTTCTCTTGCACTATTATATTATATCGTTGACCCTTTAAGACGCCATGAATTGCAGGGCTGCTGCTGTGTGGTGATGTGTTTTTGGTTTCAAAAAATCGTAGCCTAATTCATTCTGTTTTTAACTAATTTTTTGGCTAATTAAGAATAAGGGTTTATTTCTACTTTTACATTTGAATTACAGTTACATATAGTAAAGCTATTTTTGTCATGCCATTGACAAATGAAAGGACTTGCTTGTGCCATGAAAATATAACTGGATGGAGTTTTCCATAAGCGTGAAGAAATATGATTATCTAAAAAAGACGTGCAAGAAAAAAAAAAAAATATTGTGTTCAGTGCGATATCTGTTCGCTAGTTGAATAATATGACCCATTCAATTCAGCGGTTGCTGAGCTAATATGTTGGGTTTAGTGGAGTCGGGATTTTTTTTTTTTTTTTTTTTAACGGATGTAAGCTAAATCAAAATTTTGAACAAAAATTATTACAATTCAACATCTTTACTTACCTTTGGTTTTCCATTTATATTTTTGATTTTTTTTTTCCTTCCAAATTGAACTAAACTAATTGTAACTGAATTTAATTAGTTTAAAAGTCTATAAAATTGTGGCTTTATATAGTAATATAGTTTTTTTAAAATTATTTGAGATGTTAAATTTGAAATATATGAGTTAGTAAGAAAATAAGTTAGGGGTATGGTTGATTTTTTTTTTTTTTTTAAAGTTATGGTAACGTTATAATTAGAGAAATTTAGGAGGGGTAAACAAGGGAGAAAATTGCTAAACATTTTAACAATAATTAAGGAGTCCTTGGGCCAATATGTAACACACTGTCGGTCTCGGTAATTTCATAATTTATGACACACTGTCCTCCTTGAAACTACTATCTGAGATCGATATTATTATTTCTTTCTCTAATGGGAGATGATTCTCTCTCTCTCTCTCTCTCTCTCTCTCTTACAATTTTTGTTTCTGATTCTCATGATAATTTCTTTAACTTCCTTGTAGTATGGTAGTGTACATTGGAATTGTGTGCACCCCCTCTATCCCCGGCCATTGGCTTTCATGAAAACGATCAACAAGCGAGTACTTCATATAGTTTTACATAAACGCATACATTCTCCACTTTTCTTAATATAATAATATCTAAAGGTAAAAATCTCAGAATTTTTCTGTTCTTATTGCTTGTCATTTTCTTTTTTGAGCAGTGATGCACACCATAAAAAAGATATATCAATAATATCACAAATATATAAGTGTCCATATGATATAATTTTAAAATATTAAAATGGGTTGTTTTGTTCAATATTTTTTCCTCTAATAAGTTATAGTTTTAGTTTCATGACCTATTATGACTATTTTTCATGATATGCATCATTTTCTAGCCTTTTCGAAATCCAAACAACAAAGTTTTGCCTAAAGATGTTGATGAGTTGTTTTCTTTCTTTGTATTGTTGTTTTTTTTTTTTTCTTTTTTTTTTTTTGGGCTTATAATATGATATGTCACTAACAATAAAGCCGAATTAACGTGTACCTGCTTGCGAATTGCGTGGTGAACACTCAACAGTTGACAGATATAGTAAAATACACCAAGTATGAATCACATATATTAATATTTAGATGCCTATTATCTTATAAGATTTGCAATAGACGTTTAATGCTTCTCCATGGTTCACCCCATTTACACCAGTGGTGCTGGTGAGTGGTGACCGTGTAAAAAGATACAAATAAAATATGGTTGGGAAACTGGACCAAAGGAACATGATTTTAATCCTTGACTAGCTGGCTAACGGATGTTTGCAGGACTTTCAAGTTTCAACCACCGAAAAAGATGGTAAACACACATACATGCATATGTACACACACACACACACACACACACACACACGCACACGCACACGCAATACTTTTTTTTCTTTCCTTATTATTATTACAAGGAAATTTGAAATCTATTGTTAGACAAATTCATTTGGGATAAAAAACTGCGTTGGCAAAGCTTTGAACTTTCTGAGTTCCAATATGTACAAAATGCCCATACATTCCCAACTATTTAAACTAGAAGATAAGAGAAGCTGATCATGAAGATTAATTCAAATCACATGTCGTACTCCACTCAAATCACATGTCAAGAAAACAATATTAAAACAAACATCAAAGTATTTCTGCGTTCTCTTCACCTATTGATGTTGAAGAGGTCTCAAACACCATAAATGACAAGCTAGGGAAAAAGCTCGACAACAAGACACTTGCTCAACAAAAAGAGGAGATTATGGTATTAAGATTCTGGGATAAATTGGAGAAACTCAATAACATGCAAAGAAATATAATTGCTAATTCAGAAAAAAAAACAAAAAACAAAAAAACAAAAAAAGTACCTATACACTTTGTGTTCAAAATGGAAAGGGTTTTAAGATGTACTAGATGAATTCAAGTTTAGCTTAGATTCGTTTGCTTTCTATGGAAGATTGTGTCTTTTGTTTTTATTTTTGTTTGGTTTGCCATTAAGACTGGATCCGGTTTTCTATATTTTTATTTTCCTCCTCTTTTATTTTCTTTTATTATAAATTTGAATGAAAGCTTTAGTTCTCCCTTTCCATTTCTTTAGAAAAGAATACCACTTTTATTTAACTAGATGGAAAACGTTACAGTGTACAATATTACGTTAAAACATAATATATATATATATATAGAGAGAGAGAGAGAGAGACAAACCACCTTTAAACTTTTTATGAATCAACAATAGGGTAAAGCTCATATCCAATATAACAACTTCCACCAACAACACGACCTCCTCGTTTTCCACTGCTGAAGTTTGGAAAAAAGCTTATCGAGTCATCGAGACACTTATTGCAATCCAAACCCTTAAGGTCCCTGGTACACTGAGCCAGTCCATACAGCTTCGGGTCTGGTCCGGTCCCGAGCACGAACTCTCCCGTTCGCATACAGCTTCGAGATCGCGGAGGCCTTGTCCGACAAACTGCTCAACAGCTGCTTCACTTTGTGGTCGAAGGACTTGGGGTCTTCCACGTCCTGCACGTTCCACATGTAGAACCTGTTTGTGTCGTCGATTTGTCCGAGGAAGTAGTTGTCGGAGTACTTCAACAGGCAGTTGTCGTACCAAATGACGGCTCCTTTGTTGTAAGGGCAGCGGCTCTGGAGCTCCTTGGCTGCTCCGACGACGCAAGTCTTGCAGTCGGTGGAGGAGACGTCGCCGCTGCACAAGCCGAGCCCGTTCACTTGGCTGTCTCCTAACTTGCCGGTTGAGGCGTCGAAGCCGGTCGGAGGGACTTTGATGGACAGACGGCCGAGAAGTTCGTTTAAGTTGGCGCCGAATGGGGAGTTGGCTGTATAGTTTTCTTTGTTGAAGCAGAAATGGGAGAGAGGGTCAGCAGCAGTGGCTGCATTGAGGAGAATATAAAAGACGGGTGAGAGAGTGATAGGAGAGAGATTGGTTTTGAGGAGGACATGATGATATAGAGCGATTTATGGTAAGCTTTTGGAATTAAGATTTGGAGTTTTTTTGTTGATGTGCGTTCTCTCCCGTGAGTTTCGTTTTATATGTAGACAAGTTTGTTGTTCAAGGGTGGGATGATTGGTAAGGGAGTTGGAATTGTTGACTTTTTTACGTAAGAAACATAGTCAAACATGTTAGACGGAGAGAGTGGGAAGAAAATATTTGTCAAAATAAGAATGTGACTTGCTCGGGAGGATATTTATACTATATAATATTTATACACATAAATGTGTGTGTGTGTGTGTGTGTGTGTGTGTGGTTGAGGCGTGCTGTTTCAAACCCAATGAAAGAGCCATAATGGAAGGGTCCAGGTCGACTTTGGAAGGTTTTGGAAGGCAAAGTTAATTATTTGTCGTGATTATAAACGGATGAACGATGTTATTTCTCCAACTTTTGCATGATTTTCATATCTTCTACATATGATTTCGGCCATCAAAAATTGAAAGCTTTAACTTGCGTTTGGTGTATGAATTTGGAATGAAATTTTTATGTTAAAGTTTGGTTGACTTTCAAAAAAACTGTTATAATTTTGATTGATTTTTTAGGGGGGAAAAAAATAAAAACTGATATGAAAAACTTAGATTTGAAACTAATTAAGAGTCAAACGAATGAGGTTTAATTTGATGCTATTGGAGCTTAGTTGTAGTGTTATTATTTCAACGTTAATCTTCTACCGAATTGATTATTATAATCGTTTTTAGAATATTATAGGGTGAATAAAAAATCTATGACCCGATCAATCTATCCGAATCCACCCGAACTCAACCTGATTAATCAAATCCGACGTAATCCGATCTTAAACTTAACCCAACCTGCCTAACCCACCCAAGCCTAATTTTTATTGGGTGTGTTTCCATTCAAATTTAGTAAACCGTTATAAATTCAACCCACTCAATCAAGCTTTTCATGTTATTTTAACTATATATTAATTAGCTTTTACTATGGTTTATCACAAAGATATTTGAACTAGGATTGTTTATTGATTATTACACAAAAGTGCACTTTATTTGGTGTTTATTATTGTGTAAATGCTAAATTATTTAAGTTTTAATTATACATTATCATAATTTTTATTCAAAATGATTTCATTGGAAAATATCTAGTTTTAGCTTATTTATTTGCAGATTTATAAAAAGTGCAAAAATCATGGAAAAAAAAAAAGCCATGCAAAGCCATGGAATCCATTCATTTAAGTCACATTAGCTACCAAGTTAGTCAAGCAGCAAATTGAAGAACGCCATGTGGCCTACTATCCACAACAACCATCCATTCACACCATGTGGCGGATATGTGCAGCAATCCTTCACTTTCTGGATTTCCGCTTCAGAAGAAAGTCTTCTAAGAGAATCAAATCAGCCTGATTTCTTACCCGATCAAATATTTGATTTCTCCAATAATTATAATATTATTTTAAGTTTCCTAATTTTTATTTTCTAGTTTTAGTTTTTCATTTTTATTATTTTGTTTTCCTTTTTGGTTAAGCCTCTAAAAAACAATATATAGAGGTCCATGCTTGTTGTATTATTAATTCAAGGATTGCGAGGTTGCAGTATTTATCATATTTTAGTTTATTTTCATTTTTTGTTCCCTTAGTTTTCTTATTAGTGTGAGGTGAGTGACACACCATTTGTGAGTGAGACACTGCTAGTGGAAGGCTATGTTTTGAGTGAATTTTATTTGTTTGCGTTCTTTTATATATATATGTAATATCTGAATTTTCAATGTTATTAATTTCCTTTAAAGGAATTAATTTCATTTTACGAAGGTATGAATGCAAA
>JAFMPE010089531.1:0-13594 GCA_024759925.1 Ficus religiosa
AGTTGTAATTTAGTGGAATCCACTTATGGATCCACTTGGTTCCTTGTCTTGAAGATACTTATGGGTCCACTTGGTTCTTTATCTTGAAGATCTTTGTGGTGATCTCGCTCGTGAGAAACGTACGCGTACTTGCTTGTGCGTATATAAAAAAAAAAAAAACTAGTTGTCACTTTGACAAGTCCCACGTCGATGAAAAATGAAAACTATAAGTGATATATAAATGTCTATAAATTATCTTTTAATCAATAATTATCTGAAAGTTCTAATTGAATAGGATTCACCTGACCTCTCTTTTTAAATACCCTTATGATTAATCTCTCCGTAAAAAAAATATGTGTGTTTGTTTACCTGTATATAAATTAAAAAAAAACATTAAAAATGGTAAAGAACATGCTTGATATTTTTGGCCAAAAAAAAAAGCACTTATAAAAGAAGGAGACACGCGTCAAGGTTCAAATGCCACGACAGCTTCTTCCCTGAACTTGGCTTCGATCATCATCTCTCTCTCTCTCTAAACTCCAAACACAACCTCTCTCTCTCTATCTTATCAATCTCTTTTATTTACTTCACTCTCTCTCCCTCTCTCTCTTAAGTCTCTCTCAGTTTGCACACGCACTTTCTTGTTTCTCTCTCTACAAACTAAAAGAAAAAATCCAAAAAAAAAAAAAAGAGAGGAAAAGGTAAAAGGAATAGAAACTCTTTTCTTGGGATTCAAACAAATGGCGGAGATACAGCCTCCGGAGTCTCAGATCAATGGCGTCGGCGGCGGAGTCGGCGTCGTTAGCGGCGGAGGCGGCGGCGGAGGAGGAGTAGGAGGTGGAGGTGGAGGAGGAGGAGGAGGAGGAGGAGCGCTGGTAATGGGCTCGTCGGAGACCGTTGGATCGAAGCGGCAGCGGAGGCCAAGCGTCCGATTGGGCGACATCGGAGGCGACCAACCCTACGACTCCCACGTCAGACGCACGGCCAAGCAGTGGAAGCTCCCAATCGAGCACCACCACCTCCACCCTAACCACAACCACAACCTAAACCAGCGGAGCAGCAATAGAGACTTTGCCAAGACCTCCAAGACGCGGTCTCTGGTCAACTTCAGCTCCGGGAGCTACGCCCACGATGCCCTAGAGTCGGACGAGAGGGAAATTAGGGACGCGAATCTCGAGACGATGGCGATTGGGAGCTGGAAGCACAAGGATTCCAAGAAGCGAGGCTCGCTCTCCACCAAGCGGATCAGATCCAATTGGATTTCCTCCAAGCTCGACGAAGGCGGTGGTGGCGGAGACGCTGTAGTAGTCGGTGGATTGCTAGAAGGGGACGAGAAATACAGCGCCGGAGAAGACGTCGACGACGGGAACAGGGATTTCGACGTCGAGAATTCGGAGAGTCCGTTGAAGGAGCAGAGTCCGATTCACTCGCTGGAGAATCTAGCGGTGGAGGGCCATGGAATTGGGAACGACAGGGAGGTGCTTTACCACGGGAATCGGAGGCAAATTAGGGCTAGGGTTTCCGACCACCATGACGGAATGGAATTGTCGGGTCCTTCCGATACCGAAGCAAGGGAATGGAAGTGCGGAGACAGGAACGGCCATGGCGGACGAGGGAGGTGCGGAGAAGATGGGGTCAGGGTCTGGCTTAATGGGTTAGGGTTAGGTCGATATGCACCGGTGTTCGAGATTCACGAGGTTGATGACGAGGTTTTGCCGATGTTAACTCTGGAAGATCTCAAGGATATGGGGATAAATGCAGTGGGTTCTAGGAGGAAAATGTTCTGCGCAATTCAGAAGCTTGGGAAGGGCTTTTCATGAGTTTTGTTGTGGGGGTTCTTGTTTTTCTTGCTTTTGTTGCTGAAGGGAAATTATCAGCCATGGAAATGTAAGTGCATGTCTGAAGTGAAAAAAAAAAAAAAAAAAAAAAAAAGAACAACAACAACAAAACTGGTTTGAGCTTTTGGTATAAAAGTTTTTCCAACTTTGAATTGAGTAGTTTCGGTTTCTCTTTTGAGTTTATTGCTGCTTTTTATGCCTTTGTTTCTGTTTCTGTTTCTGTTTCTGTTATTTGCTTTAGTGTTAGTTGTAACTTGTTCATATTGTTTGTGCTAGTACATGATATGAAGAAATGCCCATAATTGGTTTTGGTTATATAAAGTAGAAAACTTTGAAGAGCTAGGTGTAAATCTTTGTGATAGCTGTGAAGATTTGGATTTAAGTTAGTTAGCTATGGAAAAATGGATTCTTATTGCTCAGATAATTAAACCGTATCTGTTATTTTTGTCCGTGGATCCCTAAATAGTTGTGTTGTGATTGAGGAACTCGTGCCCTCTTCATATCAACTTAGAAATGTATCAGGTTGGCTGTGCCGGAAATAACCATGGACAATCACTGATTACCGGTTAGCCTTTTATCGTTGCATCTTTAGACAAACTATTTTGTGTTTGGTTGTTAGCTAAGGTTCTTTTTGGAGCAAATGACACAGTGCCCTGCTGATCCGATAACTAGTTTATGGTCGTGATGATTGAGGCACCTACTGTTCATACTAGAATGATGGTGAAATGAGATTGTTGTTTGCAGTTACTGAATGTATTCAAGAAGTTGAATTTGCCGGTGAGTCCGAGATGATTCCTAAAAGTTGCAAGAGGAAATGTGGAGAAGTTTGGCGATGGTCAGATGGATTTTTAAACCATTGTATAGCTAAAGTTTGGTGGGGACGTTAGTTGGATTTTCAATGATCGGTTGTCTAATTTCATCTTTCATGTGGACTCACCGACTTTGGAATGGAATGCGTAGAGAAAAGAGCTATTGCTATAAATCTAGTTGATAGGTTTGAATGGGATGCCTTGTAGGTCAAGAAAAGTAGTAAACGCATTATTAGCGACGGCATTCCCTTCCAAGAGGAGCAGGATTTACATACAGCCGTGCCTTTTCTCTAGTACTAGTAAACACGCCTTCGATGATGAGAAGTTTTAAAAAATGTCATTCTGTCATCGATTTTTCTCGCATAAATGAACTTGGTCAGCGCTACATAAATCTAAGCCACTAATAAGTTGTGACATGTCATCTAGGATTCGCTTTCCTGTTACTACTTTTTTTTTTTTTTTTTTACCATGTATTGGACAAAACTGTTCAACTGTTGCCATAAATTCAAATGTATTCTTATTCGACAATAAATTGTTGACAAGCTGGAGAATGATTTTGTTCGTGCATATTTCAGGTGTTACATTCCAAGTCTTTTTTTTATATGAAGCGTTGCTTTTATCCAAACAGTCGAAAACAAACGGAAGCTTCGTTTTAATCATTAGAATGATGTGGCTTTTTGGGCGTTATGTTGTCTCATGCTATCACATCACACCATGTACCAATGAAGTCAAAAGGCTTGTTCTTACTAGAATAGATAAACGAACAAAAGTATGCTAGACATAGGAGTAGTGCTCCTGTCGCAGAGAATCTAGTGTCGATCCCGCTCGGGGGTTATGGTTAGGAACACTCCTAGATTGGAAATAAAATTTTCATTTCTTTTTAATAAGCAAGAGCGAGTCTTTTTGTGCTCAGCTTACTTATCGTGAATTCTTTGAATTAATAGGAAGAGATGACTGTCTCGAGCTAATTTCAACTATAGCTGTACAAAATTGATTACCAAATTCCAAAGGATCAACATAATCGTTACAAGAAAGAAACCCTCTATAACAGTGTTACAGACATACAAAGAATGGAATAATCATAAACTCAAAGTAACTATTTTCCTGATACAAGAAGAAAACCCCCCCAAGGCTTTACCAAAAGCCTCGTGTGATAGACGGTTTTTTTTTGTTTTTGTTTTTATCAAGAGCTTTAATTAGTTGGCTACGACAGATCTAAAGCTCGTTACAGAGTCAGTTTCACTGAAAAACTAGGCATTCTTTCATTCCTCTTTGATGAGGTTCTCCTCCTGTTGCTTCTTCGGTTCAGCAGGGAAATATTTTATACCTACCATATCACCTACTTTGCTGATAACCTGCCGGAGAAAAAAAAAAAAGTCGAGAAATCATCGACAATACCGGGAAAAATATTACGCGGACGACAAGCCAAAAAAATGTCTTCAAATCTTGTGTTTCAAGTAATCAAAATCGGATTCTAGTTTTGCCCGGCTCAACCAAAACTAATGTAATGATTCTTGGACAAACTATACATCATGCATGCATTTCAAAATGCGGTCGACTTATGAACAGATTGCATCGATTGGACATATCATGTAGAGCATTTGATTAGGCTAAGAGATGCTTAGATTTAACTAGAGATGTACCTCGAGCGCTCTGAGGAGGTCTTCCTTGGTATGGGAGGCAGATATGCAAATGCGCGCTCTAGCCAGAAGGAGAGGAGTAGCTGGAAAGGCAACTGTTACCACAGCCACCTGCAATAGAATGATTTGATGTGAATAACTAGATATTGAAGCCAAAATCATATATATATATATATATATATTCCGTCGTGCAAAATCCCAAAACTCACATTTTGCTTGAGACATTCCCTCGAGAAAGCAGGAATTTTTGCCGGATTGTAAAGCATTATAGGCATCACGGGAGAATCATTATCTCCAAGAACCTCAAAGCCCATTTTCTGCAGCTCTGACCTGAAGAAGTTACTGTTTTCACGAATCCGTGCAAGTTTTTGAGCCCCTAAATTGGAAAGAAATAGTTCTGTCAGAAACACATGAAAGAGAAGTATCTTGGTTGGAGAGAAATATTATAACATTTAAACTGCGATGAGGAACTTTTCATACCTCTACTAGTGCCATCCTCTCCAAGAACGACTTTAATTGAGGAAATGATTTGTTGGGCAGCTGGAGGTGATATAGATGTTGCATATAGATGGGCTGGGCAGGTGTATTTCAGATATTCTACAAGCTCCTGAAAACGACAAGAAAAATCAGCTACTGAATACATTTTTCCTTTGATCACTTTCCCAATAATCTGATTCCAAATGACTACTGCATACCAAACGCCCCCAAAAGGATGATAATAATGCTTATTGGTAAATGGCAAATAAATTTCTACTTTCGGTAGTATAAAAAAAAGCTAACAAATTTATGCCTACACAAAGCCATCAACTGAAGAATCATATCTCTTGGTTTTTATAAATTTTTGAACAGAACAGGGTTACTGTTGTGCCTGAAACAAACCTTGGAACCAGCAATATAACCACCGCACGAGCCAAATGATTTTGTAAAAGTTCCCATCATGATATCGACATTGGCAGTGTCAACACCTAACAATTCACACACACCTCTGCCTGTTTTTCCCACTGCTCCAATACTGTGAGCCTCATCCAGGTAAACGTATGCCTGTAACAAATGCAAAGATATTGAGGATATCGTTCTCTTTTGCTGAAAATAAATGTGATATTCAAATTAAAATTATCGTTATGTTAGCTTCAAATGATGTGTGGTGTTCAGTGCTCAAGAATTCCGTTTAAGAAATGCAATTACCCTGTATTTCTTGCATATGGCAACAATCTCTGGCAGTTGGCAGAGTTCTCCCTCCATACTGTATATCCCCTCAACAATAACGATGATCTTCTTCCAGGGTCTATGTGTCCTTGGTTGTCCTTCAGCAATTTGCTCTCTCAAAACTTTCTCCAGGTGTGATGGTGCTAAAGGAAAGACAGAAAATATGGCCACACATAAGAAAATTTTCAGGGAATTCATTATGCTCGGTGTTCAAATACCAATACAACTTACTGTTATGTTGGAAGACTCGAATTGTAGCTCCTGATCCACGAGCACCATTGACAATTGAATTATGGTTCAATGAGTCACTAATAATCAACCCACCCTGCAGATGAATGCCATTAACGAAGGTAGTTCGCACATGAAGGAATAGAGAACAATAATACTTCGAACAAATTTATGTACTTACCTTCCCAATAAGGACTGGAAGTATTGCAGAATTTGTCACATAACCCATGCCAAATACTATGGCAGCTGGCTTTCCAACAAAGTTCGCCACGCATTCCTCCAGTTCTTTGTGAATTGTTGTCGTTCCTGGTAAAAGAGTTGAATTATTACAGATCCAGAAACCTCATACGTAAGATTATTAATCTTGCAAGACCTCATACATACCTCCATCAACACGGGTGCTACAAGTACTTGGCGAAAACGTTTTCAATGACTCAATTACACGAGGGGTGCAGTATTCATCAGCTGCAGCAAAGCCCAGATAGTTGTATGATCCCAAGTTAAGGCACCTACTTATCTTAGTCGTTCGTCTGCACAAGATGCAGTTAATTAAAGTAATCCACAAAAAAACCAAAGATTTTAAGGACAAAAATGAAAATAATCGAAGGAACGCGACTTGAAAACATCCATACAAAACAGAGGACCTACTTTAGTGTCTTATTATTGTCATTAGAGTAGCGCTCAACCACATCAAACCAAGCATCAGGAGCACTTGCTATTGGTCGTCCAAAACAGTCCTACAAAAGAAAAGACATCGTAATCCAGTTCCTACTACATCAGGCATTAGATTTATGTTTGTCTTGATAGCCATAATCAAGGAAGTAAAGATCTACTTCTTTATCCATATTTTTGCAAGATTATCATTTCCTCAACGAGTAATGAAACATATCATGAAAGTTTTTATCACGACTATCATGAATGTCCAAGTATCCAAATTCTATAGATTCTACAAATCCGAAATGACTGTTTTGTCCTCGCTTTTTTTCCAAGCGGTTACTTTTAGTTTCATGATGTATCATGAAACCTCTTTTTCTAATACATCATTTTCGTCAACTATAATTGCATAATCTTGCAATACAAGAGAGAGGATATTTCCGAAAGTGTTTTTGTTTTTTTTGTTTTTTTTTCCCCTTCATATCCTTTTCTTTGTCCACTGCTTTCTGAATGTTCGAATATTCTTGAGCATTTTCTGTTATTATCTGCCAAATATCTATCAGTATATCTGTATATGCATTAGAAGGGGAAAACAAAGATACAACCAAATAATCTCCTAAAATTTGTGATTTAAAGGACGTTGCTTTCTGATTAATCAGTTAAGTTATAACCAAAACGTAGTTAATTATGCATAATGAGATTCAACCTCAAAATCATTTCTACTTCAGAGAATCAAAAGCCAACAAAAGCAGTAATTTTTCACACCTGAATACGAAGATACAAACGACGAATGTAGAAATCCTCAAGTCCCAAACAGATCGGCGCGTAACCCTAGTTCAATTAAAATCTCCATCATTTACAGCTCAAAAACAACGAAACAAACGTATACAACACGGATATATATATATATATATAAGCTCTTTACATATACACATTGTTATGAGATAATAGAAAGAGACCTCGAGATTGCTGGAATTCCACCAATCGAAAATCTTCCTGAAGAAGTCACGGAATTGGCCGAAGGCAAAGAGCAATCCGTAGCTGAAGTAGGTGGTCAAAGCGGTCAAATATGGGATCGTTATCATCTCCTCCGCCTCTGAGAAAATTCCGAGCTCGGAGCTTCCAACAATGGCGGCTTTTGGATCTGTTCCCAAGGATGAGGCTTGCGATCTCAAGGAGATTTTTACGAATTACAAAACAAGAAAAGAGGGAAAAAAAAAAATTCTGAGAGAAGGAGAGAAGAGAATCGAAGAGATTCAGATCTTTTCCAAGCGTGTATTTTTTTTAATTTAATTTTTCGTGTTTTGTTTTGTTTAGATTTTCTTTTTTTTTTTTTTTCTTATTTTCTTCTTTGACTTTTGATTCGACGATTCGACGATTTGACGATTTGACAATTTGACATCATTCATTCGTTTCCGTATGCGCACGTGGGTAAAAATGACAGACAGGCAGTGAAAATGGACCTATTTGAAGGCCCACTTGCGCCCATCTAAGCCCAATAAGAAATTAAGATTTTTTTTTTTTTTTTTGGGAAATAACATGAAATTTAGTGATATATAGATATATTAATATATATATATGTCATATTTCATTTGGTAGATTGTTTTTGCTCAGATGTTTTTGTTACATTTAGGTAAAATTCTTCTTGTCACTATTTTAGTTGGGGGTGGAGGGGTTACAAAATTGTCTACTCACAAAGGAAAGCTTCCCATTATGGTTTGAACTCCAATTTTACGTTAATATAAATATATATTCAATATTCATCTTATAAAGAAAATTTGAAGGAAGGGATTCAAACTTTATACATTTGTAGTAAATTTAAGTTTTAAATAGTATGCAGACATAAAACTGTTTGTTAGTAGTAGGAAGATTCTAATCTCTTAAATACGCCTATGATTTTATGAAATACTACCCAAGGGAATTTATTCCACAACCAAAAAATAAATAAAAATACTAATCATAATAAACAAAAGTAAATTAAAAAATAAATTAAAAAAAAATCTAAAGAGTATTTCTTGAAAAAGTAAAAAGCAGATATAGAAAGTAAATAACCATGCAGAAAGGTAGGCCAATTTTGACATGCTTTCATTACTCTGAATATTTTATGTTGGTATGTGCCGTAACACTACTCATATTCATCAGCAAGAATAATCCACACATTGTACACAACAACCCATCAAAAAAAAAAAAAATTACTATCAAGTATAATTACATAGAAAAAAAAAAGATATTAATTTTTTTTATATATGTTTTTTTTAATATGGGATACTGTGGACACCCATTTTATTAACAGGAAAAAAAATTTTTTAGGTTCCGAACATGAGACTTACGAGTCTAAATTTCCACCCACTAAGTGGGTCTAAACACGAAAAAGACATTAACTAACTACGACATATATTACAAAAATGCACTCAAGAATGAATATAGAAGTAGTACCTGAAATATATGGCTAGAAATTAGCAATGAATGGAAGAGATGAAAGTCTGGCATGAAAGACAAGAGCCAGTCAGAATAGCCAAAGAAACTTGCCCAAAAGCCAGTTCAAAGGGTCTCTCTAAGCAGTAAAAATTCTATTTGGACACTCATTTTTTTGAATCCTTATCCAGGATTTAGGCAAGTCATCCTTGGCTACCAAACATGGCTCTTCATCTTCATACAAGACCTTCTCTTCCTGATCTCTCTCAGATCTCTTTGTCGTTTTTTGACGCCTATAACTCCATCGCCAAACATCTATTTATAGCCCAAAAATAAAGGACTTTAAGTGACTAGTTTTTCATTGGCTCGTGTATTAATTTTGCCTCATCCATTGCAGTGTGGACACACAAGCTATATAGAATATATTCTTTGACATTAGAAAGTTGCAACCATATCCATTTCATCTCCAATCTTCATCCCACAGGTAAACGAAATCGTGTTTTCGGCGTGTCATCTACTTGAACTGCAAAAATGTTCTTTGGAAATTTTTCTTTTGGTGAAAGAGTTGAGTTTGAAAATTTTAAATTTGAATTGAAAATTTTAAATTTAAGTTGAAATTTTTTGTTGAATTTTTAGAAAAGATAAAAACTTTTCAGAAAAAGATAAAAATTAAGATAAAAAAGTATATTTTAGTTTGAAATGGACTTGATTACTAAACAAGCCCTTAAAAAGGAGAAAAAATGGAAATGAAATTGAATTAAAAAAGTGCTAAATGATCTTCACTCTTGTACCTCCAGCATTGCATTTTTTTTTTTTTTTTTAAATGATACTTAGTCAAGCAACTAGCACTGAATCTGTTCGTTGACCTTTTACTCTGTAAAAGGCCTAGAGAACCACAATTTTTTTTTTTTTAATTTTTTCGGCATCTAGGTGGAGACCATCTATGTACCATTGGATCTGTGTAAGATGTTGACAACTTGACATTGGCTAAAAAAATCTCATATTTATCTGTGAAAATGTCTTTATCCAGTCCACTGTATTCTTCCAAGTCAAGCTCAAAATAGAATGTGATATAATAATTAACTGAACGGAAAAAAAAAAAAAAAAATCACTATAGAGTTTGATGCTACTTTCCTATTTGGTATATGCTCAAGTATGTCAAATTGCCATGGAAGTGTACATTTCACTCCTTTAAGACAATAATTTTATTTCTCCAAAATAATAATAATAATAATAATAATAATAAAGGCATTAATTTGTTTGGCATTTGGTCCAAGATACTTAAATCATTTTAGGCACTCAGAGCTGTGTAGTGACATGTAGCCACATCCAAGCCTAAATTTTCAAAATTCTCCATTGCTTTCGTTTGACATTCTCATTACCATATGTACGTATAGCTTTCGAGAGGACCATATTTCAACATATACATTAGAAGCGAGAAACGTAATATATACTTATTCAACGCAACATGATATTAAAAAGGTGTAACAACAAGAAGTTTATTAATTATCTAAAAATAGTGTTACACTTTTTAAACTTACTATTAATGTTGAAAGAGTATGATACTGAGAAATTTAGTTCTTGTAGACTGTTGTTACACCGTACGTTGAACAAATGTCATATTGTACTTCTCATTCCAATATATTACATTAGAATAATCTGTTATGTATATGATTCGAATTAGTTTTTGGGTAAGTTTCCATTTTGTGAGTTTCGGAAAGTGTCAAATTTGTGTTTCATTGAGAGCCTATGAATAGGTGAATTGTATTAAGAGTTATGTGCCGTTAAAAAAATAAATAGAGAGTGCCCTTCCTTCTAAGAAAAGTGAGAAGAGAGATAGATAAAGAGTGTAAAGGATTTTGGGTAGAGAGAGGTTGAAAGAATTTGATGAGTGTGTAATTCTGAAGGTGTTATTAGCGAATTTATTATCCTTCTTCCTAGACGTAGGCAAATTGCCAAATTATGTAAATTCTTTTGTCTTCTCTTTAATATCTCTATTAGTTTATTTTTCTACTACCCTTTAGGCAGTAGATATCAAGTGTTTAAGGTTGATAATGCATCATAGAGAATAATGTAACACCTCTTGATCTCTCCTTTTGAGCAACTTTTAGAGCACATTATATTCCAAGTAATGAGAATTAAAGATCAACCCAGATGTCAATTCCCACCCAAAAATAAATAAATAAATAAATAAAATCAACTTCTAACTGCCTTTGAAGCCTGATCTCCAAAAACTTCTGGTTTTGTTCCATTTGACTTTATTCAATGTGTTTGCACTCACATCAATGTTTCAAAATTACCCGACTCGATTTCAAATATATGTAGTCGTACCTCCAAATTTTAGGTTCATTATTCGAAGCTTCTCAGTTTAAAAAGTAGCCCACAGAATTCAAAGCATTATTTCACATCAGTTTTTCAACTTTATTTGATATTTTTGGTTCTCCCATTAGCCAATTGACAAAAGTACTTTTCAAACGATATGGGTATGTTCTAATATGCTGCAAAAAAAAAAAATAAAAATAAAAATAAAAATAATAAAAAAGGTTATTTGGTCCTTATTTAGCAGCCCAAGCTCCATTGCATAAATTCCATTTCTGCAAGGAAAATCCATAGCCTTCAATTAGTCCTGTCTGAGTCACGACTAGAATAGAGCTTTTTTCAACTTTTCATGCTGATCATCCAATGAAAAGACTAGTAAAAGAGATACGCTTTTTTCAATTGCCAAAAAATATATATATATATTTTTCCACTAAATGAACCTTGTCCATAAAACTTGAATATAAACAAGGGGAATATCTGCGTAAGGTCCTCTTCCTAGCTCAACATGGCAAAAAGAGCCACAAAGGAGAGCATCTTTAATGCAAAATATCTCGATGGAAAAACTACTCTTTAATTCGGTGCTATCTGAGTGTTAAATTTCACATATATTATATTTGGTGTTAAGTTTAACATGCTAAATTTTATCATTTGCTATATTGATTTGATGTTTCTACCATTTCCATTAATAATTACAACATTATCATAATCAATTACTTAAAACTTAAAAGTTTACTCTTGCGTCCTATAAAACTTACTAGATCAAAATAAACGAAATAAAATTTGATATAATAATATGTATAGGACTAAATATTAGCATTTTCATTCACAATATAGATGGTTAGGAAAGATATGATAATTGAGCATCATTATGACGGTCACTACTAATAATGTTACCTCCCGAAGTCGCGATCAGAAAAAATGGTAGTTTGTTGGGCCTGCACTCCTTTTCCGGAAGTGTTGGTTCGAATCCAGCTGGCGATAAGACCTTTCTTTGGTCATAGAATATCTCGGTGCCTCTGTTTTCTACGTATGACTCCCTTATTTTTTTCGCTGGTAAATACGGGATAGGATCTACTTTGGAAGCTGAATTTCTCTCCCATTTGAAGCTAGCCTTTTATTGAGGTTCGAATATTCTACTTGCCTCTGTTAAGCATGTGAAAAAGGATCCCCTTAAAGGATTCCCCAACTGAAGAAATGGATTGTCTAGTTTGCTGCTCATCAAGCTTGAGATCGGTTCTTACGTCGGTCAGGTTACCAACTTAAAAAAAGCACTACTGAACTTTCGCCCCTGATAAATTAACATGTACAATTGTATATATGCTTAAGTTTTTGAAAAACATCATAGTTTAAAATCTAAATTCGTGGTTGATTGACTGGTTTGTTTAGTTCACCAATTTCAATAAAAAAATTCTTATTTAATTTTTGTTTTCTTCTGAAAAATCAATTAATTTCTTAACTAGCTTTTAAAAAATTAACCGACTCTAACTTAAAAATTCAAATCCAAGCCAATCAATCAAATGAGGGCCACTCCCTTTGAATTATAAGGCCCCGTTTGGGATTACTTTTGGAGATATTGTTTTAGAGGTTAGAGATGACTTGTGTTTTCAAAATTTACATTTGGTGAAAATGAATTATTCAGAATGAAAGATTATAAAAATTTAAAATTTGTTCAGAAAAAAATTAGCAATATGAAGTTGTTTTGTTCCTCTTGAAATTTTATGCAATTTAGAAAAAAAAAATCATCTCATTTTAACTTAAAATGATAAAATTATGGACTTTTAAAGTTTGAGTTTTTTGAAAATGTTTAGAAAAATGAATAGTAAAATTAGAGGGAAATAACAAAAAAAAAATTTTGGAAATTATGTTTTTAAAGGTCATCCCAAACGGGATATATCCAAGCAGTAAACTTGAATTTATAAGAGAGAACACAGTAAAACAAAGTTTGAAAAACGAGAAAACACATTAAAAAAAAGGATGAGTCTGTGATAGAGATCCTTGAGGGTCTCTACCGGTACATATCTTTTTTAAGCCGTTGAGATTTAATCGAACGGTTGAAACATTGTTGGTGTACCATACTTATCATATACCTTACCTCACATTATCCTTTCCACCCAAAGTCTTCTCCGTCGCCGGTGACCTTCTCGCCACCAACGACGGACGCCAGCGACCCATCCCCGATGCTGGTAACCCACCTCCGGCCACCCACCACCGGGCCCAGCCCTGGCCTGCCGGCCACCGGCAACCCCCTTTTCTCTCTCTTCTCTTCTTTCTCTTTTCCCCTCTCTCTTCCCCTTTCTCTCTCTTCTCCTTTCTCCCGTGGCGACCCACTTCCGGCCCCCCACCACCGGCCCCAGCCCCGGTCGGCCGGCCGCCGGCGACCCCCCTCTCTCTCTTCCCCTTTTTCTCTCTTTTCCTCTCTCCCGTGGCGACCCACTTTCGGCCCCAGCCCCGGCCGACTGGCCGCTGGCGACCCCCCTCTCTCTCTTCTCCTCTCTCCCGCGGCCCT